>JANHFT010005428.1:299590-311038 GCA_032467955.1 Pseudoxenodon macrops
CACATGACCACACTAAGCCACGCCCACAAGCCACGCCCACAGAACCGGTAGGAAAAAAATTACATTTCACCCCTGCCCTGTATCTAGCTTAAAATTTAGGTCTGTCTAAACTTTAGGCTAGAATAGCATTACAGCATTAGAATAAACAGTCACATACTTTTTCTAATGGTATTTAAAGGTCCTCAACTGGATCCCACTTTAAAAAATAATTTCACGTCTAAGACTTCAGTGTTTCACTATGATCTAGAAGTTCCATGAAACTCAATGCAGCTTATATCTCAGCATATGCGTGAAAAGATTGACCTGTAAGCCTTGCTTGACTGTTTTCAAACCTGAATGTACTTTGGCAACTGATTGTGTCCTTAATAAACAAAGCTGCAGCATTTTAACTCATACATAAATTCCTAAAATAAAATGGTAATGTTTTCAGATCATTGAACAATGTTTTGTCTGTGAGCCTAAATGAAAGTTCAGCATGACTTTGTTTAAGAAACAGATAGAAAGGATGCCGATTTTCAGTGAAGTAAAATAGGAAGCACTTACAGATTCAGCCTATAGGAAGTAAACCCACCCCTCTCCTATAAAATTAAATATTTTAGGAAATATTAAACAGACAGAATATTTTATTTCCTTGACTGAGAAATGGAGAAATATGTTTAAGGCAGGAAACACTCACTCTTAATAGCCCCCATCTTTGTCAATGGACCATTAGGGCCAGAGCCCAGCTCATTCATTCCCCCTCACCTTTGTTAATGGGCCATTAAAAAGTCTGGGCCAGTCTATTCTACATAACAAAGATCTACCCTCTTCAGGCAGACCCATCTAGCAAACAGAAACTCACCATATGGGAAATTACACCAGTCAGCACTCAAAGCAAGCCTGGGAGACACCTAAAAGGTTAGCTAAGACCCTCCACCCCCTGGGAGTCTGATCACCAATCAGAATGCACTTCTTATTCAGGAACAGGAAACTCGGAGGTGGAGTCCAGCAGAGTTTAAAAAACTTAGGGACTCCCAGCAACAGCCCTTTCTTTTTTTCTTCACCCAACATCTTGAAGCATGTGATCGCCTTTTCTGTTCCGGAACTCAAGCCATGTGCTCCTGTCCACCATTAAACCATCCTTCCAAGCAGTCTCCATGTTTCCAGTATCTTTTTCCCCACTTGGAACTGAACCCAGAAGGACATTTCTTCCAACACGCCAAAAAGAAGAGTGATTTTTTGCAAGGAGTATTCATTGTGATGTGAAGGTTGCAATTTTTCAGTAATATTTATGAAGGTTAATTGCTTCTCCTTTTTACAAATTGTAGATTACTCAACAATCAGGCTGGTGTTCTGGGAATTGGGTCAATACCTATTGGTGTCCTCTTCATCCTGTCCAAATATTTTTTTTCCACTTAAGGCAAAAGCCAAGGTGGCACCATCCACGACCAGCTCTGTTTTCCAAATCAATGCCATTGTCTGCTCTCCTGTATTTACTGCTTGAGATGGTTGCTTCGTTGTGCCTAATGGTTGGGCCAGGTTGCCATGGATATGAATGAACAACTGATACAAAAGAAAAACAATTCTATTGATTTAGAAAGACAGGAAGGGATAACATTTAAGGTGTGTTCTATGTTTTTATCTCTGATTTGGAAGAGAGAGTGAAGAAACAATATATCTTCATTAATATTCAGTGAAAAAAAACTTAAAACAGTTTTACCCAATTTTAGAGTTAGTTAATAATGCAATTTTAAGACTTTTTAAAAATTGGGCTGATTGTTTGAAAACTATATTTAGATTAGTTGAAATATATACAGAAATTAATGGAAATAAAACAGTATTACTGAGTGGGAAAATACATTAGTTTTTTTAAAGATTATCACAAGTATATTATCAAAGATAGTTTACCATACTGGGCAAGATGAAATCTTCTGTCAGAATAAGAATAGAATAGAATAGAATAGAATAGAATTATTCTATTCTATTATTATTCTGTCACAATTTTTGCCCTCAGAAATATGGGTTTTCGAAAGTATTTGCAGGCTAATTTGTTGAGGAAGTTATTTAATTTCTGAGTCACTTCAGGAATAACAACTGAGCTTTGCCTCTGTTTTATATACCAAGTCCTATAATCCTGAACATCTTGGAAGAAGCTGTTTTCCCTTTCCAATTAACTGTCAAAGAATTGCAGATGTACACATATATGTTACACTTTTATCTAAACTGTTAACCTTAGAAGCCATTTTATGTATATTCGACAGTTAAACTCGGCATACCTTCCTCCTCCCCTTTCTTTGTAGTATCGCTCTTTCTCCATTTATAATTGCCATCGATGGTAAAGAAATGTCCCTCCCCCCTTTTAGAATCTCATGTAAGATCCCTAAGATCTCCTTCTTTTTCTTGCAGGAGTGCGTTTGGATCGAGTGCGTGGAGGCCGCCAGAAGTACAAAAGAAGACTGGACTCCGAAAGTAGTACTTATCTGAGTTTACAGATTTCCCCTCCAGCCAAAAAACCATGTAGGTGCCAGTTGCACACTCTCTTTATGGATTAAACCTTCAATTTTCATTGATCCCCTTAACTTTTCGTTGAGAGAATCAAATTCTCAATCATTTTAATTATACAGCAATTAAATAGCACGGCCTAAATAAGGTCATCCGAGGCTATAGTGTGCAAGTCTAAAGCTAAATTGAATGTTATATAGAAAGCATTTCCACTGACACAACCAACATTTTCTTCCATTCCATTTTCTTTCTGGGTCTCTCAATTCTGCTTTTCATGGGATAGCAGAATAAATTTGGGAGATGGGTCGGAATGGGAGGGCAGGGTTGATTAAACACTGGAGGCCATTCTAACAATAAAAGTATTATTTTTCGTAGTTTATGAAAAATGGAAAATATTTGTATACGTATAAGGAAGACACTAGTCCTTTAGTCGTCAACCTCCACACAGATATGATGACCTACCATCACCAATTCTTTTTTCGAGGAGTTTTTAAAAAAAAACTTGCTTATTTATCAGCTTGTCAATTGCTGATACTCTTTCCCTCAGTCAGTTATTAATAATTTTTGAAGTATTTCATGATAGGACATTGGGGTAGTAATATTTAATTCTAGAAGCATTTGGCAAACTACAAAAATAGTTCTAATGCTGACACCAAATGGTCATTTAGCTTGAAGTTTTCACCTGTACGAGGCATACACTTTAATTATACTTCTTCATCATCAATATATTTCTTTTATTGCTTGTGAATTAATTATCTAGTACCATAGATTAACATAGCTCTTTTCCTACAATAACTAGACAAGGATTTGGCAAATTATTTCTTTTTTCCACCCAGAACCTCCTCTGATTGTGATTGCTGAAAATCAGTGTGTACATAAACACAAGAAATTGTGACAAGAGGTCTAAAATAAGCTTAATATAATTAAAGTAAATATTTTAAAAACTGGCCATTCTTAAAATTTCAATCCATATATGTAAGATGATCCAAACCACTGTTGGGATCCCTTCTTACCTCCCAGTTCTCTCCTTTCTCACTTCCAAATTAATGCTATTCCTGACTGCCAGATGTTGCCCATCCCTAATTTAATGTGTCCTCTTAACAATTTCTTGGTTCGTCTTGAAATTATATATGTGCAGAAAAATACAGAAAAAAATAAGGCCCCCTTTGTGATAGGGCTGTTGTCCTCACTAGAGAACATGAGATAATCTATGTTGCTTCTGCAGTGTCTGTAATTAATAGATTCAACAAGATCAGAAGAATTATGTTCTGTGTGCATGTACTAACAGAATCTAATGTACTTCACGTAAAAATTGCTCACATGAATAATTCGAAAAATATATAAAGAGAAGTGAGAAATGAATCATAATTCCCAGGCAGAGGGTTATTAGATTTTCTTTTTGTATCCTCACTTTATTTCAGGAGAGTTCCATTTGCCTTATAGTAAAGATGCGCTGATATAGGTACCCTAACAAAATTCGTTTCAATATAACACTGATTAGTTACAATATTCACAATTTTCAGAAATGGAACTTGATTTTTTATATAAGAATCTTAAAGATATTAGTAATTATCAAGAGTTATCCTAAAGTAAGATGGGCAGTTGAAACATTTTATAAGTAAATAAATTAACACGAGTAAAGATATGTAAGGATCTGGAAAGGGCCACAACTTGGTGGTGGGATATATAGTATGCCTGCTTAATTTTACAGGTTTGGCATGATGTTTCCATTTTAAAAGGGCCCAATATCAGGTGAAGAATTGCCCGGTGAGCTGCTGGGTAAAAAGATAAAAAGTAGTATATTTCTAATACATTTCAAATAGCGTATCCAAAACAAACAGAGGAAGAAAAAAACTCTTGTTCCCTCTTTTGTAAAGATTTTATTTATTTTTTAGTTGCAGGAGTATATTCTACAAGTATATTCTAATTTCTGCTTTGGGATTTGCAGTGACAAAAATAGTCTCCCACTTGCTGGTGGCAGAGCCAGAGAAGATTTATGCCATGCCTGACCCTACCATGCCGGAAAGTGACATCAAAGCGTTGACAACGCTCTGTGACTTGGCAGACAGAGAACTTGTTGTGATCATTGGCTGGGCAAAGCACATCCCAGGTAAGAAGGGAGAGTACGATGGACACAAAGCGGGGACAAAATTATTCATGAAGGGGAATTGTAAACTGTAACGGATCCTTGTCTGCTGAATGGCACAGGAGCAATTCACTCTTCTTTAGCATGTCATGAATAACACAACGTTTCTTTCTGTTGATGCTTTCAAAATGTGGAAGGGGAAACATACACTTTGGACTAAAAAGGAAATCTATGAATTCCACTTTCTAATGTCACCAGGATAAACAGGAAGTGGAAACGAAACTCTGCAAATATATCTAGTTTGTTGTTATTGTGTTGTTTCTGTTTCCTGATCACATAGGGGATACAGGGAAAATCTGCATTCTTTAGCAGACAAAGGTTACAAGAGGACAATTTGTAGCTTCAATATCCTTTTTGCTTGTAGTATGATTTCCAGCACTATTATTGATTTATTTGTGTAAATTAATGTATCCATAGCTCCTGGCGATTACACTATATATTTAGCTTTGACCTGAAAAACTGGAGTAGATAGAGATTTGGAGAAAGAGGTCAGTCTTTAGAAACTGCTTCTCAGCAAATCTTAATCCTGGTAGTGCTCTTCTTGAAGGAAACCTGCTCTGTTAGGGATTACACTGCTCACTAGTTGCACAATCTGCTAGGACCTGATTCAGCACAAACTGAGTTAGGCTACTGATTAAGGCAACTCAGCCTGAAGACCCAAAGGCTGAAGAGAATTAATAGAGAGGATAATCATGGGCCAAAGCAGACTATGGCTTCTGTAAAGCTCACACCAATTATTTCATTTTGATATGGTTCTTCCTGCCTGAGAATTTCTGAGATCATTTTGTAGTTAACCAGACACTCTGTTGCTCAGATAGAGTTTTAGTTGCAGCGATGCAACTAAATTTTTAAAAATCACTTGGACATATACTGTGCATTGTATGTATGTATCTACCTAAAATATATGGAGCATTTCCCAGATAATATATTCATGGTTTTTCTGGATACAATGTGGACTGCTGTTTTCTTTCTCTGGTCCACAGTTGACTGCATCCTTCTCTATTATTTATTAAAGCAAAGTCCGCCATTTTGTAAAATGCAATCCATTATTTGGAAATTGGCATATTACTTAAACAATTTGTTCCTTGAATAATTAAATCATTTCTGGATTTCATTTTGCATTTGGGGGTAAAAATTCTGAACGTATAATTCACTTGCTAGTTCTTTGTTATTGGCATAGGCATATGTGAAATAATGAAGATGATTGTTTTAATGAAATTAATGAAATTGAATTGGGAAACTTGTGGATGGTCTTAAGAGGCTATAGGTACGTTTGTCTAGTGGCAGATCTGATCCAACTCTTTAAACATGCATCTACCAACTCAGTGCATCCTAATCCCCCCCATAGAGGAGCTAGCAAACTAGGGAAGGGTGGGGCTGGGAGGATGGAAGTGATGAAACAAGCATCACAACAACATGATTCAAAACTGTGAGTGACATACTATGTCAGGTGTCAGAACTCAAGTGCATAATACTGACTTTTTTCTCATGAGTCCACTGCATGTGTATCAGAGGTGGGTTCCTAATGGTTCGGTCCGGTTCTATCAAACCATTAGTAATTTACCGGCATGGTTCAGTAGAACTGTTAGTAACCTGGATCTGCCATGCCCCCAAGCTGGTTCTTTTGGTGGCCCATAGGCACTGCCATCTTGGATTTTGCTTCTGCGCATGCGTAGAAGCTTTTTTAAAGCACTGCACATGCACACACATGGATGCAACGCACCCCTGAGCAAACCGGCAGTAGGAAGATTTAGAACCCACTTCTGATGTGTATCATCATTTTGATGTCATTCCAGTTTTCTGTAGGCATCTGTATTGTGATATTTGTAACATGAAATAATACAGTAAAGTACTTTATACAACATTTACATAAATGGTACTTTCATTAACAAAATTTAGCATGGCCTGATTTTTGAATTCAATTATTTGCATTCCCTGTTAATAAAGAATTATATATCCATCAATAATATTTAGTCGAAAGGAAGGGTTCAGCTATGTGTAATATTATATAATTGCACTCATGTGAGATTTTTCTAAATTTGGCTTAGTGAAACTTCCCTTTTGTTTGCCAGAACACTGTGACCTCTGTGTGTATATACAACGCACACATTTTAAGTCTGTATTAATTCCAAAAAACTGCCTCTAGAAGTTCCTTATTCTAGTGCAAACTCCCTGTAGTATCAAACTATGAGAGCAAAAAACGTAAACCCCCTTTTCTGAATATATAAAAATACCATCTGTGTTTATGGGGTTTATCAAATATTATTCAGAATTACAGAATAACAGAGGTGGAAGAGACCTTTGAGGTCTTCTAGTCCAACCCTATGTTCAAGCAGGAGACCCTATGCTACATCAAATACATGACTGTCCAATCTCGTCTTAAAAACCTCCAGTGATGGAGCACCCACAATTTTTGAAGGCAAACCATTCTACTGATTAATTATTCTCACCAACAGAAAAAGTCTCCTTAATTCTATGTCGGATCTCTCTTTGTTAAGCTTTCATTCATTACGTCTTGTCCTGCTCTCAGGTGCTTTGGAGAATAGTTTGACTCCCTACTATCTGTGACAAATACTGGAAGACTTCTTATCATTTCATCCCTAGTCCTTCTCTTCGTTCGACTAGACATTCTCGGATCCTGATATATGTATATATATAGTGTATTGGATAGTGACCAAAATTAGATGTAGTATTGCAAATGTGATCTCACTAGTGGAGTACAAAGCAGCACTATCACTTCTCATGATCTTGATATTATCCCTGTGTTGATGCCACTAGGACATTAGCTTTTTTCGCAGCTGCAGCAGCACAGTACTGCAATACAAAGCAGCGTTCTCACTTCTCATGATCTTAATACTATCCCTCTGTTAATGTATCTTGCCCTTTTATGTACACTGAGAGCTTATGCACCAAAGACAAATTCCTTGTGTGTCGAATCACACTTGGCCAATAAAGAATTCTATTCTATTCTATTCTATTCTATTCTATTCTATTCTATTCTATTATCTGGAATGAATAAATTTACTTCAAACCTATGTTGGAAATGTAGACTGCATAAATGTGGTCATTTTATCATGTCTGCAGGACTTGTAAATAAGCTAGACAATTTCAGGTTTTTATCCCAACCTAAACCATGGTGTAGAAATTGTAGTAGCTGATGTTACACAGTTTGCTAAGCTTTCAAAACAAACTATACAGTATACTACTCTTTAAAGCTTAATATGGAGTGATAGTATTGTTATTAAGAATAAGAATTAAAATAAAACATAGTTGCATCTTGAAAACAGTTAGTATAGTTATTTCAATTTGTATAACTGCCTATCTCATCATCATGACTCCTGGCAGCTAACAATTGTAAAAAAATGTATGAAAATGCTAAAGTATCAGCAGCCGTGCTGTAAAAGAATTTCCCATTTTGTGGATAGGTAGCCTAGGCTGTTAGATCCACAACCAACAGCATGGGAGACAGATAGCTTGTCTTAGCAAAGTACCTTATTCCCTAGATGGCTTTGCTTAGGATGTCCTGTTTCCCAGAAACTTTGACATGGAGGAAATTAATGTGACATGGTTGACATTGCAGCAGACCTATGTTGGGTTTTGGTACTGAAAAAAACCAGAAGGGGCTTCCTGCCAGCAGCTTTTCAAACTAACAATATTAAAGAGCTTAGTCTTCTGCGAGCTAAATTTACTTCATCAGATGCATGAAGTGGGTAGTGGGGAGAAGAGAAGAGAAGAGAAGAGAAGAGAAGAGAAGAGAAGAGAAGAGAAGAGAAGAGAAGAGAAGAGAAGAGAAGAGAGAAGTTGATATGTCCTTCAATCCCTTCACCCTTTCCTTTTATATCTTATCTTATATAAGTTTATATCATATGGAATCTATCCATTCTAAGCATCTGATGAATTGAGCTCCAGATCAATAATGTGTTCGTGGATGGTGTATGTGTGTGAGAGAGAGAGAGAGAGAGCACACACATGTGTGTGCCTCTGTGTGTGTGTGTGTGTGTGCATGCACGCACGTGCATACCTCTGTGTGTGTGCATGTGTGTGCGAACGTGTGCCTTCCAATAAGTTTTTTACTCCTGGAAACTACCTGGACTAGTCCTTTCAGTTTTCTTGGCATTGTTTTTCAGAGGTGGTTTGTCCTTCCATTCTCCCTTGGACTGAGACAGAGAGACTGGCCTAAAGTCTCTCAGCTGGCCTTTGTTTCTAAAGCAGGACTAGAACTTAGAGTCTCCCGATTTCTGCTAATGCTTTACTACACCGCTACACCACTAAACCAAACTGGCTCTTGTGCTTTTTAATAAAATATATTAGTTGGAAAAAGCAATACCAGACTCCAATGAATGTTTGATCTGTGCTGTAAGATTAATTGTCTTTCTTCAGCCATAATCATTTTTGCACAAATAAAAAAAAAATCCAACAACTTGCTGACACCTCCTCATCCTTCACAATCAGCAGCGTCTTTGTAAATATTCTCTAGGCTAATAAAACATTGACAGTCTGCTTTGCCTGTGCTGACTAGCTAGGGACTATAAGGAAAGGAACGGAGGCTGTGCAGGCTGCACCCTGCTTCTGAGTCCACTTTGTTGGCACCCCAGAGACCCCAAAGTCTCCGTAGCAAATCAAGGAAAATTCAGCAATACAGTTTTTCACCAGATGTCATGCAAGACAACAGATATGGTGAGATGAAAGCAGAGGTGGGTTCTGAATCTTCTTACTGCCGGTTCGCTCATGCCTCAAGCACGCACACAGCAATCAAAAAATAGCTTCCATGCATGCGCAGAAGCAAGATCCAAAATGGTGGTGCCCACGGAGACACCGAAGGAACGGGCTCTGTGATCGTGGAGTTACTACCTACTCTATAGAACCGGATAGAACCGGTAGGAACCCACCTCTGGATGGAAGGCACTCCAATGGCAATCAGGAAGAAATATAAAATATCATCAAAAGAACACATGATTTGTAACCAAACTAGTTAACACACAGTGTTTGTTTGTGTGTGTTTCAGTTATGCAAACCAAGTTACTGTATTATGACAATGCAAACACACCCAAGAGGACCAGAACTTATGACACACAGTTGTGATGTTATTATGTCATTGATGAAACCAGCAATAGTCTACAGAGACTGCTGGATATATTTATGGATGAAATATAATGTAGATTGAGCAAGTGTTCCATAATTCTGTCCCAGGTGTTAATTCCTCTCTACAGCTATAAATAAATAATTAGTCACTTAACTACAGATGCTTTTTATCATTATAAATTTCCCATCCACTCTGAGCAACATAAGCAAAAGCTGAAACATGCCAATGACTTCATCTAAACTGAATACTAACACATCAAGCAAAGGTTGATGTATTAATTACATTTATCTGAATCAAACCATTTAAACTAAATAAATAATAAGCCATGCGTATAACAAGCAATAAAAAAAGTCTACCATTCTTAATTTAACATGGATATCAGGTGCTGTAACTCTGCAGGGGACGATCAGCTCCTCTCCATCAGTTGTACGTATCATTTCTGGTATATTTGTATGTAGCTTGATAAATGGGTTTTGTGTGTCTGCAATAAAAGAAGAAAATCACAATAAATGACATCAGAAAGTGCCAACAAATCAGGGGTGAAATCCAGCAGGTTCTGATAGGTTCTGGAGAGCCCATAGAGGAAATTTTGAGTAGTTCGGAGAACTGGCAAATACCACCTCTGGCTGGCCCTAGAGTGGGGTGAGAATGGAGATTTTGCAATACTTTCCCCCAGGAGTGGGGAAGGAATGGGGATTTTGCAGTATCCTTCCCCTGCCACGCTCACCAAGCCACGTGCACCAAGCCACACCACTCCCACAGAACCAGCAGTAAAAAAAATTGGATCTCACCACTGCAACAAATACAACCAAAACCATTACCTGATGACTGACATTCCCCACTTAATTATGCCATATAGTGATTTATCTCAGTTTACATGCACTAATCACCAAAAGTAATAGAGAAAGGTTTATATTGGGAATGCAAACCCTTTCCTGGCTTATTGATGAATTTATTCTCATCTTGAATTTATTCATCAAAAAGTTGCAGAAAGACTTCAAGCAAGTCAAATACAGCGTTTCAAAAATGCATTTGAATTGAACAATATTGCATGCTGGTTAAAATAAGAAGAGAGAGGAGGAGGAGGGGAAAAAACACCCTAAGTATCAAAACAACTTAACGTTTCCTTTTTTAATATCATCCAAGGAAAAGGCAGACATTAAAAAAAAAAAGCCCTTCTATTCTGCTTTGTTTTGCAGGAGTTACAGTCATAAAAACGGGTCAACCAA
This sequence comes from Pseudoxenodon macrops, assembly GCA_032467955.1. Taxonomy (NCBI): domain Eukaryota; kingdom Metazoa; phylum Chordata; class Lepidosauria; order Squamata; family Pseudoxenodontidae; genus Pseudoxenodon; species Pseudoxenodon macrops. Next base: position 310,530 of record JANHFT010005428.1, read on the forward strand.
GATGTTGTACCTCCAGTGAAATGTTGCTGGTTACTACTCCCTTAAGGCTCATTCATCCTTGTCACGAAATTAAAAGCTATTTTCCAAAAACAGCAAATGTTGCAAAGCAGTTTCCTGTATGTATAACCTGCAGGCCATTTTAAGTACAAGGAAGAGCTGCCTCAAGTCTCTAGACTTTATGTCACCAGTTGTTGCTGCCCATGGTGTACTAGTGGGGGTCAATGTCATCTTCTGAAGAAATGACAGGAAAAAGATCCAGGATACAAAAAACATTTTCCTTCTAAGAATTATGCCCATGGTCTAGTTGCAACCAAAGGTGACAGTCATAGATTACAAAGCAGACTTGCCTTTTCTGAGAAGAATATTAACAAATGTAGATCTCAAGACCTAAAATGGACACCTAACATCAAAAACGTCATCAAAAAAGCACAACAAAGAATGTTCTTTCTGTGCCAACTCAGGAAGCTCAAACTGCCCAAGGAGCTGCTGATCCAGTTCTACAGAGGAAT
>JANHFT010005428.1:311138-330910 GCA_032467955.1 Pseudoxenodon macrops
TGTATATGTATATGTATATGTATATGTATATATGCTGTGAACTCTGCATTGGTGACAGGAAGGGCATCCGGTCAGTAAACACTCAGCTCCATTCAGTTGCCCCGACTCCATCCTGATGCAAGGGATTACAGGGTCATTAAAAGACAAAATAAATGTAGCGGTTATAGGGATATTTTAACTACTTGGAAATCCCACCCACCCCAATTTATTTCCTTTGATTGATGTGGTGACCCTGGGTTCAAGGGCCCTAGGAAATCCCAAGAGGCTATTGATAAGAAAAGATGGAGGCTCTCTTAATTCCAGATCATCATCAATCAGTACTACTAAACCGCAAATTTGTCAAAGCGAATCTGAACTATTGTTTCTGCAGTCACCGTTCTATGGTTCTTGCTATTCTACTTCTATTTAATCATGCCTGATTGTGGCCTGCTGTTTTCTTGGCAAGGTGTTTCAAAAGTGGTTTGCCGTTGCCTCCTTCCTAGGGCTGAGAGACAGTGACTGGCCCAAGGTCACCTACCTTGGGTTTCATGCCCAAGATGGGAATAGAACTCAGTTTCCCCATTTCTAGCCTGATGCCTTAACCACTACCTCAAACTGTCTCTCTCTCTTTCATTAGTGTTATTACTATTATTTGTAAGCATCATGCTATTCCTATCACTCCCAGGGGCATCTGCAAAATGCGATTTAATATGCAATAAGAATACAGCAATTTTCCGTTATGAAAAACATACAGCGCAGCCGTCCGACTCAGAACGGTAGATTTAATTGAGAGCCATTGAGCACAATATCTTTCAAAATAACTTTCTGGAAGGAGAAAATGCCAAAGGCGCTTGCTTCCCTAGGAGGCAGATTCTATAATTGTGGAGCTACCCGTGAAAAATCCTCTGGGAGGAGGGTTGGAAGTACTTCTAGCAGGATTACCAGATTCTGTAACAGCTTTGTTCCCTGGGCCACCTGTCTTGTAAACTCACAAGATTTATATATCCGAACTAGACTGTGTTGCTTCTCTGTGTCATATAATGTATGTGGGTATATGCATAATTATGTGTGTGTATACGTATTTATTCATGCTTATGTAGTGTACATTGGAGGTGGTGATCCTTTGAGAGCCCTATGCAATGAAATGTCATTTTAAGGCATGGCAATTAGTGTACTTTAAAAGTGACAATAAAGGTATTCTATGCTATGCTATGCTATGCTATGCTATTCCATTCCATTCCATTCCATTCCATTCTATTAGCTTTTTTGGGCAGCTGCAACACACTGCTGGCTCATACTTAAGTGATTGTAGACTAGGACTCCTCTCATAGTTATTGCTGTTGACCCCCAGGTACTACCTATTCTATATCTCTGCATTTGGTTTTACTTGCTTTACTTCTCTCACCACTGAACTGCATTACATCCCTTCCAGCTATGAATGACTGGAATGTTGCTTCCACTTCCATGATAGGTTTCTGCAAGAAGAAGAAATGTCGGTAGAGAGGTTGTGATGAGAGGGGCTCTCCCAAGGTGCCTATTTTGCCGTGTTACCCTGGCTAAGAAGGTGAAAGCCACACACAGGATGAAATACAGCTAGTGGAATGACAGCAGCTGTGTCTATAGCGATCTCAGATGTTATAATTACATCTCTCTTTATTACAGCTGCTAATGGCCCTCCAGGATGACAGAAATTATAATAAATTAACAGATTATGAACTCTACAAATTATGCATTTTCACTCTTTGAAAACTCTTGCTTTCAATTGCTGAAAAAGAATATAAGATTATGACTTCATGAACTTAAACACTACAGCTTCAATTGAAGAGTTTTGAGATTCAGCTGGGAGTCCTTTCAAGAGAAGGAGCTCCAGTCCAGAAAAAACCTGCTAGAAAAATAAATAAACCTTTAACCTTGGTCAAATAAGCCAACCTTACAAATCTTTTTACTTTTAAAAGTGCTAATGTTATTCCTTTTAAGTAACATTCCAGAAGTTTATTTCCAAATAACAAAGTTATTATTTAAGTTCTTAAACCTATATGAATCTTCTTTAACTGAGGATTAAAGGATGCCAGTATAATAAAAGTTGTCCTTCTGTAGATTCTTCATATCCAAAAAGCAATTTACAAGCCATTTCCTGTGAAAAAGATTAAGAAAAGAAATGGTCCAACCTGGTGTTTCTTTGAAGATTTTGAACCACAGCTTGGGCTTTCCTGGCTCCCAGAGCAACAGTTTTGAATTCTGTATCTGATTCTGGTCTTTCATTTCAAATAGTTGCATGAGATGCCTTTATGATTTTTACAAACCAATCATAGTATACACAGATATCTACTGTTTGTCTCTATCTTCCATCTTATTGGTGACATTCTGTCACTGAATATGAAAGCCCTATCTTAGGTGTCTTGTCTAATATTTATTAATAGATCAAATGTTTCTATCATTTTTAAATGATACCAATTTGCTGTAATCTTCATAGATTTGATTATCCATGCATGAAATCTTTCTCATCATCTTTTCTTTTATATGTTCTGAACTTTAAGCTAATGATTCACCTACAATGATCTTCTGTTTAAAACATAATAAATTAGTCAACTGAATATTTCTTTCTAATAAAAAACATTCTTTAGCATGCTAATCTTTGAAAAAATAAAATCCTCAAGTCAAACTTGATTCTTGGTACTACATCCATACATTTTCTTGGCAGTGGAATGGATGTAAATGGCCATTATATAAAAGAAATGGCCATTATATAAAAGATAAAAAAGAAATGACCTTTCTTTCTTGTTTTAATTTCCCAATCCAATCTACAAACCTGGAATTTCCTGGCAGTTCTCCATCTGAGTATTGCACTAAGGCTTAAGTTCTTTAATTTCTAATCTGCCAAAATATTTTTTTAATTTTCTATCAGCTGATTTAAAGCATAAAATGATTGCATTTCCAAATGGATTTGGAAATATATAAACATTGGTTGGAAATTTGAAAGACTTCTGTTTATGGGCAAAAGCACACTGTTTATGCATCTGTTGAAAAGTCCAAATCAGTTCAGTTTTCCAAATCAATTCAAATATTCAAATATGAGTGGATTGATTTTTCAAAACCAAAAGTCCAAATCAAGTTAGTTCAACTTTACAAATCAATTTATGAATTTGAATCAGATCACACCTGATTTGCATTGTTGAACATGAATTGTAGCCAAGATTCATATACAGTAAACTCTTGATTCTCCAGACTCCAATTAAGCATACACTTGATGCAATAGCAAAAAAAAAAGAAAATACTACAGTAGACAAGATGTGTTGCTTCTGAAGAACTGGATAATTTTTTTAATATAAGCCATTTGTGTCAATTAATGACATTTTTGTAATTATGAAAATCACATGTTTACATCATCTAAATCACTCTTTCTGACACAAATATACAAATGTCAATTATGTAATTGGGCAGATGGTATAAATTATGTCAATGATTACAAATTTGGATTTAACAGACATTTGGATTTAATGGACATTTCTTTTCTCTTAAGCAACTTATTAAGTCAAGATTTTATAAAATGCAACATTGGGCATTTGCTTTCAGTTTCTTTTCTTATATTTAATTATAGTTGTTTTCTTCTTATGGGAGTTAAACAAAGTCTCCCGTGTTTCCTCTTCAAATTTTGCATTGGAAAGATGGGAAATGAAATCACTACAGTGGAATCGCAGAAAAGATGCAATGCGTTATAAATGTATTCTTCATTCAATGTTGCATCAAAATAAGTCACAAATACTTAGTATTTAAAAATACTAAAATGCAACAATAAAAATGAAATAAAGCAATGCCAAAAGAACTTTCATTAAAATGTGGGGAAGGAAAAGCCAGACCGAACAAATGAAAATCATTCCTCCACAATAAACTTTCAGTGAAGTCCTGGATGAAGGAATCAGTTTTCAACAGGAGCCTAATAGGGACCTGTTGACTTTGTGAGTTATTCAAGAGCACCAGAGAAGAAGTAGAAATTATGAATGCAGTCTTTCATCAGTGAGGAATAAACAACGATTATTTCTTCTTGTTGTTAACTAAGGAAAGAAAAGTGACATTAGACTCTCATATTAATATTAGTTAACAATATTACTTGAGGTGACAAGATAGTGCAAACATAAATGATAGATGACAGAACTGAACCTGAAAAAAATAAGCTTTAGCCATCCACTCTAGTTGGAGCTGGAGAATCCTGCAGCCAAAATCTGAAGTTGTATGTACTGTTAAATATATCAATGTTGAGACAATTCATCCAGGGTTGTCACACAAATTAGTGAAAAACAAGCTAGACTGTCTGATGAATATCTTAATACAACATCCAAGCACAAAGTGCATAGTTAAAATGTTTAACTGTTCCTGTCAAAATGAGAACAGAACCTGAATTTTAAAATTGATGTACGGTAATCCTTACCTGCCTGAAGACCTTTCTATATGGTTGGCACAAAATATCTCATATTAGATCTCATCTTCAGATTTTGAGTTCTTTGCTGACTCAGAGTAGATTTAATGTCTTTAATGCGTTAAAATGGTGGGCAATCTTCATGTCTTAATTTTTCTGTCAAAATTAGAACTTCTCCTGAAGCACAGACATTAAAATAATCTGTGTACTTTGTACGTTGTAATTGCAGAATTGCAATATACAAATATAAAGCTTTAGGAACATAATTTTGTTACTAAGTAAATGTAGTGTAACAGTCAAAAAGCTCCTTTACTCAGTCATGACTGATTGTAGGTGGTTGTTGCTCAGGTATACAGGACAGAGCAAAGGTCACCAGTGCATGGCAGCCCAGTTTTGCCAAGTCGAGCATCTGCCACATTTGCCAAACAAAGATCAAATTTTTAATTCATCTCCAGAGTGCCCCAGATTCCTCTTCAGCTGTCCTCTAATTTCTTCTTGCCCTCTTCTCCAGTGCTTTATTGATCCATACCTCTTACCCGTCAGACTTCATACACGCACATACAACATGTGACAGCTGATTGGTATCTGTTAATTAATGTGGCTTGCGGCCTCTTTTCTATTCAGTGGCCCGATAAGGGAAATTGGATGTCTAAGGACTGCTATGCCATTATCACCCCTTACCTCCTTTGGCAAAATAAATACAAAACAGGGTATAGTGATAAATAAATGCCACTGACCCATCCCTCTGCCCTCTCTTCCTTTAGTTGAGATAGCTGAGATAGAAAAATAGAACTCCCGTCCAGTCAATATAGCAATCACTGGCTCTTTTGTTAATTGCCAGGTTGATAGCAAGAGGAATCAAAACATCCCAGCTCCCTTGGTCCAGGTGTAGGGAGGCACACACAACTGCATGAGCTGAGGGGATTTTTTGGGGAAGAAAGGCTTCTGGATAAGGATATAGATCACAGTTAGTGAGACATGCAAGTCAGACTAAAATAAGAAGGGGAGAATAATCTCATAAGACACATGGGAAATATTTTAGGACAAACTGCTCATACTTTTTATTTTTAATATACTATTTGGTACCAAGTAGTGAAATTGAAGTATCTTCTATAGAAGAAACATGTATGTTTTTTATTTAACCAAATCTTCACACAATACATCCAGGGGTGGGCTGCTGGGGGTTCGCAGGGGTTTGGGAGAACCTCTAACTAAGATTCCGTGCAGTTCGGAGAACCCCCCAAATCCCACTTCTGACTGGGCCCACTCACTCCGCCCCTCCCATCCCAGGAGGTAAGTGCAGGACATGGAGAGGCAGAGGCTCGGGGAGGGTGAAAAACGGGCCCATTTCCAGCCTCCAGAGGGCCTCCAGAGGGCCTCCAGAGCCTGGGGAGGCTGTTTTCGCCCTCCCGGAAGCTCAAGGAAAGCCTCTGGAGCCTGGAGAGGGCAAAAACTCTCCCCTCACTGTCCGTGGTGCAGTAGGCCGACTAGGCCACACCCACCGAGCAAGAGAACCCCTTGCTATAATTTTTGAAGCCCACCCCTGAATACATCCAAGCTTTGAATTCTTAGTACATTCTTCCCTAAATTGGTACCTTCAGAAGTGTTAGGAGATACAATTCTAATATTCTGAAAGGCACAAATTTGGAGATGTTATTTTAACATATTGTGAGGTATCTTGGGCATGGCTGTAATATTGGGGCATGACTGCAGTTGCCAATAATGTTTTTATCTTCTGTTTTCCTATCACTAGCAAGGGGGAAACTCTTTTATACCAGGACTCTTGCCTATTCTCAATCATTTTGAAAGAGTATCCCACAAGCAAACATATTCATATTGCAAGAATGAAAATAGTATGACACTCTCTTGAGTATCATTATACTTGTAACATCATTTATCTCAGAGTCGAATCATTACTGATACTGGTATAAATTTACTAGCACTTTTAAGGATTTTAAATTGGAATATTGAGAGAGAAGTTTATTTTTACACTTCCTTATGTTTTATACCACGAAACGTCTCCGCTTCCTCTCCCACACTTGCTAGAATGCCTAAATGTATGTTTTGATTTACGGAATAATTCCTTTTCAAGCTTAGTTTTGATTTTTCACAGATCTGCGGTTGGAAAGCAGATGAGAGTTTTATTTATGATCACATTTGTTCTCAGTCATTAGACTGAACTGGTTCTGATGGACTTAGTTTACAGGTTGTTACTTTTTGTTTGTGTTTTACCTTTTTTACAGTCAATTCAGTCTACCTGTCTGTAGGGCAGTTCTTTTTCCCCTTGCCCTGAAGATACAGTTATGGTATTCGGGATTCCATAGTGATTTCATGTTTATTTATTTATTTAAAACAACAGCTGCCCATCTTTCAGCCAACTCTGGATGACTCCCAATCAAATCATGTTTGACTTCTTAAAGTTAGATGTTGCTGCTTTGATGAAGTGACTTACAAAGATATTTTACTCAGATAAGGTGAGAACTTATATCTTCCAAAAACGCCCACTCTCCTTCTCTGAGCAAAATTTCTACCCTTTATTAAAGAGGAGAAATAATGCATGGCTACTATTAAGTCCCTATTTCTTTATGGTCAAACTGTCATGGTCATTCTGTATAATAATGTTGCACACAGGTACAAAAGATTAGACTTTGATCATGCTGTTACAACTACCATTTTGGCCTTTTTGACCCTTCTCACCTCCTCCCATCTGTTGATACTGGAAAACAAGTGTATTTGAAGCAGAGGTGGGTTCCTACTGGTTCGGACCGGTTCTAGCGAGTAGATAGGCCGCTGGTGACATCACTGAACCGGTTCTGTTGCTCTGTGGGTGCCGCCATCTTTTGGGGGGAATTTATTTTTGAAAAAAAGAATTTTTTTCTTCTGCGCATGCGCAGAGGCTGAGTTTCCAGCACTGCGCATGCGCCGCCATCTTGTTTTCGGCCTTTTTTAAAAAATAATTTGGGCTTTTTTCTGCGCACGCGCATGAGGCACGTGCATGAGGCACGCCCATGCGGCGCCGGAGGCAGCGAACCGCCGGCAAGGTAAATTAGGACCCACCCCTGATTTGAAGTAGTGTTTTCTATGATAACATAACTCACTGGTTTCACAGGGGTGGGGCGATTTTAAGTACAGTGCATCATCCTTCTCTTTCTCTCCTTTTCATGTTAACACAGCAATGACTAGACCGGAACAAAACATCCCGAAAGGGCATGTTACAAAGCATGCTGGCAAGACTGAAGCACGAGCTCTTGAAATATTAAAGCAGTTACATTCTCCATAGGGATCAGCACAGCCGGTGTCGAAGGCTTTCCTCGTTGTCTTTACTTGCACAGTTGCACCACTTCAATTTGCCGTTTGTTCTGATGAAAGTCGGGGCTTTATATGCGCACGTATGGAGAGCCATCTAGGAGGGCCTTCTAAGCAAAGGCAGCTGCTCCAGCACTTCAGGAATGGTTATTTGGTGAAGCATCTCTTGGGAATGCTTTGCCCAGCCCTAGGAATAAAGGTTCAGATAAATAGGAAGTAGCTACTTATATGAAGCTGCTTTCTCTTTTGAAAATCTGAATAGGCCTCTGTCTTATTAAAGTACATCTATAGGACAGGCTCAGAGTCAAAACCATTTCACTAAGGAGTTTGTCTACGGACATTTTTCCTGTAACAGCCAAAGAATTCTGTGAGTTGCAGTCACAATACAGCCAAGGGCAACCCACTTGGGAAGGTTAGTCTAAGACAGGGGTTGGAAACCTTAAACCCTCAAAGAGCCACAAAGGAAGTCCCTCATTCAATTCTGGAGCCAACCGGAAGTCCAGTTCCCCCACCATAGAGTCTCCTCCTAGTGCAGTGTTTTCCCCCCCCTCTACTTGTCCTAATCAAAAGCCCTATCAATTGTGGAGCCGATCGGAAAACCCGCCCCTTGCCATAGAGTCTCCTCCTGGCACGCCATGCTTAACCGGGAAGCTCCTCTCAAAATTGTGGCGCCAACCATTGACAGAGCCGCAGCAGAAGGATGAAAGAGCCACATGTGGCTCCAGAGCCACGGATTGCTGACCCCTGGTCTAAGATATACTTTTGCATTTGTTTTGAGGTTCATTTCTTATGTCAAAAAACTAAAACAAAAAACCAACAACCATAAAGTGAATTGCCTCTGCCAGTTTTCTAGGAAGCAGCAACCCAATGCCTTTACTTGGTCAATATTCTTAATCTGCTGTTCTTTTGCCTTGCCAGGATTTTCTAACCTTTCTTTGGGTGACCAGATGAGCTTACTGCAGAGTGCCTGGATGGAAATCCTCATTCTGGGTATTGTGTATCGCTCATTACCGTATGAGGATAAACTGGTCTATGCTGAAGATTACATCATGGACGAGGAACATTCACGTTTGACGGGGCTCCTGGAGCTCTATTTGGCCATCCTGCAGCTGGTGCGGAGGTACAAAAAGCTGAAGGTGGAGAAGGAAGAGTTTGTCACTCTGAAGGCCCTGGCTCTCGCCAATTCAGGTAAAGTCATGGACAAAAAGATCAGCAGCTGGGACTGTGGGAAGATTTTATTTATTTGTAAGAATAGAAAATGGTACCTGTGCTTTGAAAAGAATGAACAAGGCAATTGTTACAAGTTGGGAAGAAATTGCCCTCCATCTGAATTCAGGCTAAAAGCTCCCCATCTCCTGACATCTATAAGAAAAATAATCATAGTTATTGATTTTGTAATTAACAGTTCGTCAGAGCCATATTGATAACAGTTCAGCATTGTCTTGCTGGAAATAAATCCCATAATATTGGCTCATTTTTATAATCACTTATCAAAGTTAGGTCCTCTGTGCACTTGAGAAAACAAAGGTGAGAAGCTTGATGAGTCTACGACTGCTGCTTTGAGCCTATTTTGATCAGAGCAATTGTTACTATGCTACATATACTATTATATATGTTTGTTTGTTTGTTTTGCTCTTCCACCAACTTATCATCTTGCAGAGCTTTTGAATTGTTTAAATGCACCTGAAAATGATCTAGGTGGATTGATTATTTTTGGATCTTTTTGGCTCAAAGGACACTAAAAGCACAGCATGTTTATACATTTATGACACTAAAGTTAGAGAGACCTACCAGCCAATCAGTTACTTTACTTTCTGCCCAAAAGCTGAGCACAATGAGCTATCAGCCAATTACTTTCTTGCTTACCAGCCAGTAAACAAGTGCCGTGTCTCTATAACCTGTTCCTCAGACCCATATCTAAATACAAACCCCTTTCTAACTCTATTCAGAAAAAAAAGAGAGTAAGTGTTTAGTGTTCTCCCATATTTCTATAGTCACCATGTTGGTAAAATTCCATTGCCTTCCAAAAGTCTAATTCAAACAAAACAGTCCAAAAATCTGCATTTCGGACTGTTTTGTCTGCTCATACCAGTGTCCTACTAGGAAAAAATCCCAGAGTTGTGGGCAGAGGTAGAAGAGAAAGCCAATAAAAACCTTCCATGAAATCCCAGAATTGTAAGATGCCATGTACCATTGACCCGCTACCCACTAGTCAGTGCAGGAATCCAAATTAAAGCACCCCATGTGAATGGCTATCTAGCCTCCATTTGAGCACATCTAATAAAGGGAAGTCCACCATCTCTCAAGGTAATTAATTTGATTATTAAACTGCTTTTATTTTTAAGGAGGATTTCCCCCCCTAATATTCAGTTAAAATCTACCCTCCTCTAACATAACCTTACTGTTTCATGTCTTGCACTCTGGAACAAAAGAAGGCAGGTCTGGGGTTTCTTCTGCATGATATCCTTTCAGGTATTTAAAAAGTGCTATCAAATCCCCCCCCCCCTCAGCTGTCTTTTCTTTGTACGAGTTGCAGGAAAAGATTAACAGATTAACTGATTGGAAGGTACCTTGTAGGTCATCTAGTCCAATCCCCAGCCCAAGCAGGTGACCCTACACCATTTCTGACAAATGGCAGTCCAATCTCTTCTTGAAATCCTCCAGTGATGAAGCTCCCACAACTTCCAAAGGCAAGCTGTTTCAATGGTTGATTGCTCTCACTGTCAGAAAAGTTCTCCTTATTTCTAGGTTGAATCTCTCCTTGATCAGTTTCCATCCAATATTCCTTGTCTGACCTTCGGGTGCCTTAGAAAATAGCAACTCACAAAAGAGCAGTTCAGAAATGGGTTGACAAAAGTAGAATACAATGAAAAATAAATTCCAATGATTTAGAATTTGTTTTTCAATTGATGCAACTATAAATTACATTCTGAGCTTGCAATCAACTATTTTTCCAAGATCTTTTTCATAAATACAAAGCTACTACATATTCCCCATTTCATTCATTCCTATATATTTTTATTTTTTTGTTTCCTACCGTAAGTGAAACAAATTTAATTTTTAAAGTGCTTTAAAATGCACAAAAGCAAAATTCAAGATGGCTGCGCCTATGGCGCAGCTGAAAGAACAAGCTCGGGGGCGTGGCAGGCCGTGGTCACTAAAAGTTCTACTGAATCAGGCCGGTAAGTTACTAATGATTCAGTAGAACTGGACCGAACCATTAGGAACCCACCTCTGCCTCCACCTCTTTATCTGGGTCATATGGAAAAATAGAAGACAATGTCTGAACTGTAAAGTACAGCAAATACAGCTTTTTTATTTTTAATGTAAAATAAATGTTTTGGCTGATTTTGAGTCTCCCTGATTTGGTAGTCATATAAATTTAATATATTATTAGTGTTTTCGTTGCTTTTGTTCCTAATTGCCTTTTTTTTGCTACATATTACCGGTCCACATAATTGAAGCAAGAGCTTTGAAAATAATTCAGTGAGGATTCTTCCAATTCACGTATTGGTATACAAATTAGAAAGCAGAAATATAGACAAATAATCTGATATCTGATTAACAAAAAGCAGGCAAACCCATCTACTTTTTCAAGGCTTCATAAATTAGATTTCAGTATTTTCAAGTTGATCTAGAAGGAGAAATCTCTTGAGAAAGTAGAATGTTAGTGTAGCACATTAATTAGGTCGGTCTCATGATATAAAGTTCCAAGTGCTGAAGTTGTTGTTCATTTTGAAATAAAAAAAGATTAAATGTAAGAAGAGAGGAATGTATATCTCAGGTATATCAAAAATCATATTCTAATAACTTTGCTACATAATTCAATGCAAAAATAGATTGACTTAGTGGTATGTCTGTTTCTTCCAACATACCTTTTGCATGGTTTCTCAGATAGGATACACCTTCCAGAAGCTGGTTCAGGAAAAACTGTGTTCTGAGATTAAATACATTTCCTGCCCATTTATCCAGACCCGTGATGGCAAACCTATGGCATCTGAGGACACGCGAGGCATTGCCCTATGTCAGCTCCAGTGCTCATGTTTGCGCTGGGCAGCTGATTTTTGCCCTTCCAGAGGATGGGGCGAGGCCGTTTTGCCCTCCCCAGGCTTCAGGAAAGTCTCCGGAGCCTGTGGATGGGGAAAAATGGACCCAATGGGCCTACCAGAAGTCTGGAGGCATGAGCGGGGGATAGGGGGTGGGTGGGTAGGAAGCGGGGTGGTGGTTGTGTGTGCATGCACGGGGGGAGGGCATTGCATTATGGATGTGAGCACACGTGCGTGCTCCACTTTTGGCACGCGATGGCAAAAAGGTTAGCCCCCACTGATCTAAACTGATTCCCTCCTTAATTTTGCTTTTCCTCTAAAGATTCAATGCACATAGAGGACATGGAGGCAGTGCAGAAACTACAAGATCTTCTCCATGAAGCCCTTCAGGACTACGAGCTGAGTCAACGTCATGAGGAACCACGACGTGCAGGAAAGCTGCTGCTGACCCTGCCTCTCCTGCGGCAAACAGCTGCCAAAGCTGTGCAGCACTTCTACAGCATCAAACTGCAAGGCAAAGTCCCCATGCACAAACTCTTCCTGGAGATGCTGGAGGCCAAGGTCTGACGTGCCCCGCCCCGCCTGGAGAGCCCAGGAACACAAACTGGAAAGAGGAGCAGCCGTGGAGGAAACCAAAAATGGCAGCTGGCTTTTATTTTCAATCATTTACTGTGGAGGAATTATTTAACGCTCATCTGGCAGCCTGCCATCTGAAGATTATCATGTACAGAGATGGAAACTCTTTTAATCAAGTTTTTGTTTTTAAAATTTGTGGGAAATTCGCAACTAAGCTCTTGCACTTGCAGAGGGAACCAAGCAAAATTTGGAGTCCTTGAGCAGTGATGCTCTTTGCACTATCTAGGGCAGCTGGTTCCTAGCTTTTTCCACCTTCTAATGAAAGGATGTGGAGATCTGAAGCAGGAAATGGTGGGGTAAAAAAAATACAGCATTTATAGCATGGTGGTATGAGAGGATTTTTTTTTTTTAATGTGGGCATCAGTAGACCTGGCACTTGATGTGGTGTGTCAAGGCACAGGCCCATGTGCCAGCTCCTTCTTTGGAAAGGAGCACCTTCAGTCCAAATTCAAGTTATTTGTAATGTGTACATAGAGGCCTATTTCCTACTGGGAAGAGCAGGTGTGACTGTGTAAGATATTCTGTGATCTTGAGCATCTGGCTTTTCCTATTCTTGTGCAATCAGAACATTCTCAGTGGTAGTTGCTACACAAGCTGGAGATACGGTACATTCTGGGGAGAGGAAGGTCTTATAGTTTCAGAGGATGCAGAGAGAACAAGTCCAGACCCTGTCTTGTTCAAAAAAAAGAAAAATTCCAAACACAATTCCTTTCTTCTCCTCTATGTGATATTATTTTAAAAACCTCTCCTCTCCTCCTTTCTTCAACACCTGGCATGAATCTCAAGACTCAGACTGCCCACAACAATCCAGCCAAAACGAAAAGGTGTCCTGAACTAGGGCTTTTGTTCAGCTCTTTCAGCAAATCCTGATATTAGATAGATCTGTTCATGGATTAGGAAAAAAATATCTCAAACCTTATTATAGATTCATGTTCCATATTAAGGGAATTATATCAAATTCCTTAAGGGAGATGTTTAATTCTTATTCCCCTATTCTTTGGTCGTTTGTTTGAATCCAACCTAAATAGCTGAGTGTAGGGCAATAAATTATTTTCAGGCTGAGCCAAAGCCAGCGGTATATAGGGATGGCTTCTATCTCTCTTCGTTTCCACCACCATCCCACTTCCTCGAAAACTGCCATTGGGAGGACCGATAGGTCTTGCCAGAGTTTTGGCCACAAGATGGAAAGGCAGAAGTTGTCCAGCCTCAACTTTACTTTAGTTGCAGATCTAATTCTCGGCTCTTATAAATGCCAGGTTAAAATCTGCTGGTATGTTTTCCCTCACCAGGAGGAAGATGGTAGAAGTAGAGCCTCAGGGTGATCAAAAATTGTCTTCCAAATTGACCTGGGTCCAGATTATCCCATTGGGAGATTAGTTGAATTTCATCAAATCGCCCCCTGAAACCAAAAGCACAGCTAAATCTTTTCTCCTAATTTGTAATATTTCAACAGAAGACGATGGTATTTGGGTTTGGGTTTTCAGACACTTTTTGAGTTCCAGCAATTAATTACACTCAAAGAGCCAAGGTAACAAAACAAGTGAAGTTGGTTTAGAAAAGGAGTTCTCAAACACACACACACACACTACTATATACACACTCCAAAACCCCAATAAAAGCAATAAAAAACATAATGTGGGGGAGCCTATTGCCAAGTGGATGTTTTGCATTTTCTTCCCATCTCTTCTCCATAGATAATGAGCAAGGAGACTTTAATCTTTGTATTTTTAATTAATCTCTGCTATTTTGAGATTGTAGCCCAAAGGTTTTTTTTTTTTAAAGGTTAAAGAGGGGGAAACTAGAGAACATCAAGTTGTGCAAAATGTTCTTCATAAACGAAGTACTGCTACCACTGGCAACTATTTGTGGCCAAAGTCCATTAAAATAGTAGAGCCTTGTTATATTGTCCTGGCAGTTTTGTTTGGGGAAGTGTAAACCTCACTTCTAGAGGAATGGCAAAGGATGCGCTGATTCATTTTTACTCTTCAAAGTTTGAAATTTCGTTCCTCTCTTCACATAGGGTGGAAGGAGGAAGAAGATCTTTCCACATAATTCCAGTGTGTTCCCTTACTACTTCTTTTGTCCTAACAACAGTTTTTCTCCAAGACAATAATTATTAATAGAAGAAAAAACAGGCTACCTGTTCCTCATATAGAAATTTCCAGGTATATCCTTTGATGACTCTGTTTGCAGACGTGAAAATCCACTGAAGGAGATTTTTGAGGGCCACTGCCAAAGATTAGATGCTGGGCCAGCTGGAGCAATAGTCTGATTTCATAAGATAGTTTCTTTGTTCATGACCTAATGTTACAGGCATGGTTTAAATTTCAATTGGGAGGTACATTTCAAAGTCATGTCCAAGAAGTATTCCTCCTTGTCACTTAGAGAAAATAATAATTTAAAAAATCAAACAGGAAGGAGGAAGATCAATGCAGAAACTATTATTTCTTGTTCCTGCACTGATGAAACTATGATTTGCTTCACAAATTTTTTAAGCCACAATTTCCTTCATCATTCTATCTTGAGTAAGTCTGAGTTTGAATCATATGGCATTTTTAAGGCAAAACCAGACAAGTTAGATCAATTAACCAGTGGAACAACTTGCCTCCAGAAGTTGTGAATTCTTCAACACTGGAAATTTTAAAGAAGAGATTGGACAACCATTTGTCTGAAATGGTATAGGGTTTCCTGCCTGAGCAAGGGGTTGGATTACAAGACCTCCAAGATCCCTTCCAACGCAATTATTATAATTATAAATACAGATGACAAGTCACATTATGATTTAGTACAATGTGTGAACCTATTTTTTCATTGTACATATAACCTGCAGTCATTTGTAAGCTAAAATAAAATCTCTTCACTTTAAATTTAACTCCTAGTGACTTGATGGATGCATTCTCCATAGTTTTCTTAGTAGTAATATGAAAGTGGCTTCTTTTTTTGGCTTCCAGTCTAACCTACATTTCTGGGATTTGCTGGGAATCTGATATCCAATTACTTATCACATTTGATCTTAAATCACTTTTGAGATCAGTTAAGATCGCCTAGCCCTGCAACTGATTGGGGCCATTCTCAACCTCTCCAGACCCAAAGTTTCAGGCATTCAATTGTCAGTAACAGCAGAATCTCTGACTCCGACATGGAGGAAAACTGGGCTCATACCTTTGAGCCATCTAGAATATATTCTACTGATGTACAATATGTTTTAGGCGAAACATGGATCCTGTTTCTCTGCTATTCACTGGGCCCTTTTAGGATCATTAAAGCCCACAGAGGCAACACTCTGTACTAAATAGACCATATAATATTCAGTGAACATAAGAGAACAAGAAAAAGAAAAGCATTTTCCTTCGTATTTGTAGGTGATCCAGTCTGCCTTATCTAGGGCGTAAGGGGGCTTTTGCAGCACATTTTGGTTTAGCATGATCAGTCATGTCCCAAAGGAAGACTACAATAATCTGCCACAGCAGCGATTTATGAGGGTCTGAATACCCTCAACCAGCAATAGAGAACAGGCAATCCCAAAGGGAAGTGTATTCGTGAATGTGCAAAGATATGTTTTGTTCTTTACAGCAGTTTAAACAATCTTGCATATACAACGGTTCAGTGTGAGGAAAGTCTCTTCAGTACAAGAATGGTTTGTTATCTGCAAGTACAATTATAGCTTCCATGGAGTAGGCAATTCTGAAATCTTATCCAAATGCTAATCCAGGATTAGATTAGGACAAGGCATGCAGGTAAGTGCCCTCATTAGGATATAGTGATGACGCTAGCAAAACTCTGCGCCTTTCCAAAAAGGTGCATCATTCTTCTTCTAAGCCTACACCCAAATCCTGTGATGTACTCTCTCCCTTCCAAAGCTTTGCGTATTTATACACTGACAATAGTTGTCTGTGAAACATAACCTTTTCTGTGAGCCCAGAAGGCAACAGATGCTGCTCTTATTTTACATTCCTCTCTGGAAACAGAGACCTCTGGCCTTGAATGAAGGAGGGGGGGAAAATCACTTCCTCGGTTTGATGGAGATCAATTCAGATCACTCATTCCACTTGTATCTGAGAAATAATGGGCATTACTTTGGAGTGGAATGTAAAGGAACTTCAAACCCCCAGCCAAACAATACTGTTTATGCCAAATAGGGGTTGTTGTATTGTTCTTCATAACTAGATGCCCATTCTGAAACTGTTAAAACTGTATTTTGAAACCAAGCTAAAACAACTCTAAAAGAAAAGGGGAAAGGGGGGAAGATTATAAAGAAAGACTGAAGAATGTAAGGGGTTGCATTTTTTACCTGTTCGAGCTGAGTTTCCAACTTGTAGCCATTCTTTAATGAAGGTGGCCCACACCAGGCTCAGCTCCTATAGCTTGATGCTTAAGAGACACCCCTCCCCGCAAAATGGGAAGCTTGTGCAAATTTAAGCAAGGTGTCACAGTTCAGAAGCAAAATCAACACTATCTACTCAATTACTATTCTCTTTGGGGGGGAGAAAAAGGCCCTGTTTAAATAAAAAAAAAATGTATTCTTGTGCTGCAGATAATTTCAAACAAACTGAGAAATAAAACGATGTACAAAGAAAACTGGTTGAAATGGCATTTATTGCATATTCTGAAGCATTTAGCATCATCACACACATGGCATTGGTACCCTTGCCCTATCCTGTACGCTTTCCCTTTTATTATACACTAAGCACCTAAATTAATGCCATAAGAAGGCATGTAAATTAGTCCAGCCAACAGCAGTTTGGATATACCTACCTCAGCTCACATTTATATAGCCCAAGTTTGCTTCATATTAATTGTTTTCTTTGCATAGTCACTTTTTCCAAGGAGCATCTGGATTTTCATCTTAGCCGTGCCATAGTTTGTTCCATTCGCAAGTCAGCCCCAAGGATAAAAGCAATCCTCTTTCATCCTAATTTGTTTCCAGTATTTGCGACTGAATATGTGGGGTGAAACCTGCAGGAATCAACTCTTGAATGTTGAGTTCACTGCTCCCTTTAATCCCTAAAAGTTTCTAGGTTTCTCTCCAGAAATAACAAGGTCCTCTATTGTAGAACTTCTTCCCAAATTGGGCAATGACACATTATTTTGGGACTTGGGGGATATGGGCAGCAAACTGAGATAAAGGCAAATAGTCATATCCCACCTGGTCTTGTGGTGGAGTAAAGAACAAAGCCTGCTTCTCCATTTTTGTGAAGTACTGTAATACTATTTATAGTATATCAGTGTTGTTTGCTGCTGACATTGAGAGACGACAGCTAACAACTAAGCAGGAGACCCTTTGCACAACTTTGTAATGTGTACCAGTTGCACCCATCCCTGGATTGAGTGGCCTTACTCACTGTTATTCCTGCCATGTTCACTACCTGTTTGCTTGTTGCAATGTGCACTACATCGGCTGCCTTTGAAGGCACCCCAGAAGCTAAAATTTGTCCTGAATGTAGTGGCAGGATATTTATGGGTATACCGCTATATGCTTGTAAAGTAATTCATTACTTTACAAGCTGCACTGGCTGCCTGTAGATCTGCAATTCAAAGTCCTATTTATCACCCATGAACTCTTACATGGCACAGGCCTGGGGAAATCACCCCCAATGGTATCTGAGTGTTCCATATTTCTAACAGGGTGGGTGTGCCCCAGGGTTCTTCCCTAAAACTATACCATCTGCCGAGACTACGAGATGTCTTTTCTGCTCTTGGCACCTGTCTTCTGGAATGGTCTTCACTGTGACATTTGGTTGGTCCCAATCCCAGTGGCCTTTACAAAGGCAGTAGAAATCTCTTTGGGTATTTATTAGGGCCAGGATGACAGGAGTTCTCATTTGGAGGATGACAAGAAATTGTCAATTCCTGATCACTGGTAACACAGCCAGGGTGTTAGAGGCACAAGAGGGGTGGTGGTGGTTATCTCCTATCTTGAGAATTCAGAATTTGAGATTTGAGCCATGGTGGCACAGTGGTTAGACTGCAGTACTTCAGGCTACTTCTGCTGACTGCAATTTTGCAGTTTGAATTTCACCAGGCTCAAGGTTGACTCAGCCTTCCATCCTTCCGAGGTCAGTAAAATGATGACCCAGATTGTTGGTGGCAATATGCTGTCTCTGTAAACCACTTAGAGAGGGCTGTAAAAAGCATTGTGAAGCAGTATATAAGTCTAAGTGCTATAGCTATTGAGAATTCAGGACTCCAGGAATGTCCTAAAACAGAAGTGGGCAACATGAAATTGTGCTAGCTATGCAAAAACTCATGATTTCATTTAGCTTGGCAATCTCAAGAGATGCTTTTTCCAGGTCAGATAAGCTTGGGATCAACTCTTCTTTTAAGTTTGGAAAGGGTGTTCTGATTTTTCTTCCAAGTGCAATTAGAACAGATTATATTCAGTAGCTAAAGGAACAATCCTCGGTAGAAAATGAAGGGGGGGAGAAGGGAAATATTTGGTTGTAGTTATAAAAAAAAAACCTGGCTGGAAAATCAGTGAATGTAATAAATAAATAAAAACTCCACACATTTTCTGAATCAATTGCATCCTCTGGGCTGCATCCCAGTTTCGGTCATAAATCAATGAGCCTTAAGTTAGTTATGATGTAAGTGCTATTATTTCAATGAGTGTACTCTAAAAGTCTCTAAATATAGAATTAGACTTCTGTCTCTGGTAATGGCTGTCCAGACTGATCACTGTCAGAGTCTACTACCTTAGATGACTTGACTGGAAGGACGTTGGCGTTAGCCCCTTCTCTTATGCTATGAGTCACCGTAACGTGGTAAGTTGTCCTTAATGAACTTTATTTCAGAGGTACCGTAATTGTCTATTTTATTTTCCAGGTCCTCTGCTTGGCATTTGGTACTTTCAATGTTCCTTGTGTTGTAATGGAGCCCACAGTCTGGCTGCAGTCTTCCAGCTTTTAAAAAAATCTGCTTTGAGTAGCCCGGCAATTGAATTAGTTACCATTTAAATTTCTTGCATTGTCTCCGATGGCACATTGGAAAATTAAAATTGTGGCTGATTGTAATCCATGATATGATTTGGTGTTCGTAAGCATGCCACATCCACCTTGGAGGAGAGAGAGGACTACCAATGCAACTGCTTTAATAAAAGCCGGTGGCTCTTAAGTAGAAGAATGAACAATGTTTTATCATATGCAGACATGATCTGGTTTCTACTTTGCTGTTCAGTTTTATGCAGTTAATGATTTACTGTATTCTTTATTGTTTTAACTCATTTTTGACTGCAGATAGTCCTCGACTTTACAGCAGTCCATTTAGTGACAGTTCAAAGTTACAAAGGCACTGAAAAAAGTGAGTTATGACCAGGGGTGAAATCCTACCGGTTCGGCCCGGTTCTATAGAGTAGGTTGCAAGCAGCTGGTGACATCATAGAACCGGTCCTGTTA
>JANHFT010005428.1:340095-350632 GCA_032467955.1 Pseudoxenodon macrops
AAGCACAGCTGATAGAGAGAACCAATCAACAAAGCATGCAAAGGCCAGAAGATCATTAGCACCTGAAAAAAAAAAAGGTTTTTTGGAGGGAGTAGCAATGAAAGGCTGCAAAGATCGCTTCACTCTTTACTCAGCTCGTTAGGTCTGAAAAAAAGCTTTGAAAAAGCTACCTTCGGAGTATAAGATGCACTCAAATTATCAGCCCCAATTAGGGGGAGAAAAGGTGCATCTTATACTCAGAAAAATACGGTACTTAAATGTGGTATAAACCCATCCAGTTGCAGTTACCAATATCGCCAATTAACAAATGGGGGAAATCAGAAACCAAACAAACTTTTTTTGCTTTCTTTTAAACAACAACTTTTTTCTTTTTACTTTACAGATATTTTAACTTTTGTTAAACTTGTTTTGTCAATATTCTTTCCTGCTTATCAATGCATGCTTGCACACACACCACATCACACACAAAAACAATCCAATGCAAACTTTCATAGAGAAACTTAATTATTTTACATAAATATCACACTGCATTGAAATGAAAATCACTTATAACAATATAATATAAGGAGGAAAAAGAAAATAATTTATCTGAAAAGCAAAAGACAACTGAGACATTTGGCAAAATCAGGTCCTGGCAAAATGAGAGTTGTTGTGCTATGTAATTTCACTAGATCCACAAGATTAATTACAGCAGTAACCATTTTTGGTTCTTTAAGCATTTTATAAGGGTTGAATAAATGGCTTGACAGCACACATCAGTCTATGCTAATTGAGGGATTATGGGAAAGATAACCAAACTGAAGAAGGGATTGCTCAAACCCAAATTTACCTGCAAACAAGGAAGAGCAGCTTTTCTGGTGAATCAGTTTCTTCAACTCTGGTGCAAAGGATTACACACACACACACACACACACACACACACACACACCTTCCACACAAGGTTTGGGCAGCCAAAAGATGCAGCCTAATTGGTTTCCTTGTTGTGATGGACACAAGAAGAGATTGGTTAAAGAGCTTCTGAGATAACCTTCCCTACGGAGATTTGTTTTCAAGACACAGAATGAATGTGGCAAAAAACATTAGTGCAGTCCAGAGTTCCTTTGAAAAGCCCTCCTCTCTCAGCAAAATATTCCTAATATTGGTTGGGCTACCTCACCAGGGCCTAAGCAATTCCTCTTCTTCTTTGCTCTTTTCCTTTCCCAGGTTACTTTATTTCAACAATTAGCAAAGAATGCTATTGGGAGAGCCAAAAGAATAGAATTATTATGCAACTAAAAAATTGTAAAGGCGATTCAACTTTAAAGCAATCACTTCGGTCTAAATGTGAGACAGATAAATCAAAGACACATTTGATTTTGTAAATTTTAGGTATTAAAATGTATATTTGGCTATTAGTATCTTTTAAAATAAATCCTGAACATGTTACCTTCAACTGAAATATAAGCTTTAGGTGATTAGTAAACTAGTCCTTGTTGGTTGCAATCCAGAACTATCTGTCTACTGCATTTGCAAATCCACTGAAAAAATATCTTTCACTTCAGCAGTTCCTTCTTCTGAACTTCCAAATTTAACCAACTTCTAATTAGAAACCGCCTAGAATCGAGGTCCTAGATTCAACACAAAAATAGTTACATTTATTCTAGGAAATGTGTGTTCTCACAGTAGCAGTACATGAACAGATCTCTTGCCTTGAAGAGGTAAGATGTAATAGGAGATGGAAACATGGGAAATTGCATCATGTAACATTATATATTAGATAATATTTGTATCTTCTCCATGGATAGATAATGGATAAGCAGTTATTTTCTCATGTCATACATAGTCAAATAATTTTGTGGTGATGACATCAACTTGGATAATTTGAAAAAGGAATAGATGTAATTGTGGAAGAAAAAACAATTACTTCTCATAATGGCACCGCATGCTACCATCAAGATCAGTAGTACAATGCCACTGAATAAAATTTGCTGAAGAACAAAAACGAGAATATAGATTTCTCACAGCTGTTTTGGTGGCCATCGTGCAGGCAAGATATGGAATTACATTGTCCTTTCATCTGATCCAATCAAACCTGTTTTAACTCTGCCCAAATAACCTCACCAGCTCCATTTCTACATTCATTCTGAACCTGAGAATTGTCTCTCCTGCTTCAACCATTTCAGCCTATGCTGGCTTTTCACGTTTATGAGATAAAGTTTCCTCTTTTTTCTGCATTAATGATAAATCTGTTTTCTTCTTCTCTCTACCTACAAATATATCCAGAAACGTAAAGTGTTCAGATGTTGACTTTTTGCCATAGCTATGATAATGGAAAGCAAAGGTCTCGTATTTAGCTAGATGCTTGCAGTGTGTTGTATCTCTAACTTTCTCTTGGTATTTTCTTTCTTTGGCCAGTGCCACTTGTATAAGACTTTGTTTATGCTTGTTCTATCTAGGTGGGGAAATGTTATGGGCTTAAAGCATCTTGCCTCCAGATTATTGCAATCTATGCCCAAGATATCAGGTGATGAAATAGAGCAAGAATGTGGCTCATTCTGCATAATTAAAGGGCATGCTTGCAATCACAGATAGGACTTACAACTTTCTCTCTCCTTTTCTTATAAAGAAAATGAGGCTTTATCAACAAGCCCTTTTAATCTGGCATAGCATAGGGATCCACAATATTCAGAGGGGGGGAAATGCAGCTCTTCCGTTTTAGGTAAGATACGATGGGGGAGGAAGTGTCCCCTTTACTTCTCCTCCCCCAAAAGATTGGGACTGAGAATGGAAGGCAAGAAGGCGACTAGGAGAGAGGGAGAGGAACACATTTGTAAAATTAAAAAGCAGGGCCCCATCAGATTGTGTTGGGCAGTAGAAAGCATGTTGAAGGCAGGAGTAATTGGTAATTGGAGCAGAAGTGAAGAAGGGGGGATGATTTATGGGAGCATGGAGACAGGGGTGGAATAATTTTTGGAGCAGAACGGGGAACTTACTGAACGCCTGAAACTCAGCTACTTATCCACTCATTCTTGTGATAAATTAGCTCTTGTTTAAAGTAACCGGAGCTCCATTTTTCATTCTGATTACTACACTTGATATCTCTCTCTCCCCCTCTGTTTCTCTCTGACCAACTGCCCCTTAGCAGGCTCCCTGAGCTGAAGCAATGGCTTTATGGAAACTCCTCAACTTCCATCCTTATGATCCTCTCACTTCCCACACATAATTACAATAAGGTTAACTCGTTTGAAATAGCAGCAAACACTGAAGGATCCTTAGGGAAGCTTACGGCCTCTTGCTGTTCTCAATGCAATCGTGCACCTTGTTTGTGAAACTGCATTCAGTACAGTCACTGAAGATTCAAATAGGCACTCAACATGTTTTATTGGTGGGGTGAAAAGTGAAACTATGCCTAATAGGGCAAAGAAAATAGGTCAAAAAGGTCAGTAAAGAAGTTCACAAAGAATCTCTAAGATCATCTCATTCAGTCTTCCAACCCTGATTCCTCTCTTTAACTCCATTGGACTTCATTTCTAATAATTTCCAGCCAACAGCTAGAGAGTCTAGATTGGAGAAGAGAATTCCCAACTATTTTACCCTATAGTTTGGAACATGCAATGCAGGGTTACACAACTATCATCATATGTCTCTGAAGCTACTCATAATTCTATTTATTTATCCTTTATGTGTTCTTACATGACACCCAAACTATACATTATGTGTAATGCATAGGAATTACACAATAAAACAACAACAATAACCCAGACCTTGAAATAGCTGTTGGGGACCACGTCAAGATTAGAATGGCAACATAAAGAGTTTCCTTAAGATTTTGTCATGTTCCCATCCATTTTTCCAAAAATTACATATCTAGCTCTTCCAGATGGCTGAATTAAAGTGTTCTCCATCAGTTTTAGGCTGCCAAAAAAAGTATGCCAAGCATGAATTGTGCTGTCTCTATTGCCAATCACTAATTAGCAGCAGTAATGGGGTTGGTGAAAGTTGCTGTCCTTATGCACTTCTGGGCCAACTTCAAAAGATTTGATGGACTCCTCTAATTTTGTTTCTCCTCTTACATGCGGCAACCACTTATAATTCTTCCTAACTTAAAGCAGGGCAGAGCTGGGAGAGGACAAGCTGGTATTTAGAATACCCAAATAGATCAGAACAGATTTAACTACTTGTTAAATTGCCCAGTTCACATATTATAGTTTTGGAAAGGAGCGTGAGGTGACGCAGCAGTCAGTATCTGCAATACTCCTGCTGAGTGCAACTCCTCCTCTCCTCTGTGCCAATGCTCTGTCAGTTCAGCTATTTCTGAAATGGCTCTGGTGTTCTTTGGAAATAGTATTAATCCCTGTTGAGAAATAGCCCAGATAGCTCTGGAGCATTAATCCTAATTTTGAACACAAATTGAAGAGTGCTACATCTAGATTTTTGTTTAAAAACCACTCAGCTTTAGAAGAGTGCTAAACTCATGTTTATAAGGAGTCCTATAGGACAAGCACTGTAGAAAAAACCCATCAGACATTATGTGTGCAGATGTTTCTTCACAAACACATATTTGGTCTCTTCTGCAATCTAACCAAATATGTTAATGGACAGCAATTTCCACTGGGTGGAGGAGGCATTTAGGAGAGCACCCTAAAAGGTCCATTAGAACTGGGCACCCTGTACCCTCTAACACCATTAACAACCCCATTGTTGATTAAATATGGCCGATCCAGTGGTGAAATGCTACCTACATGGTCGGGTTCGGGCGAGTAGGTAGCAGCGGCTGCTGGTGGTTCAGAGAACTGGTGGTGGCCATAGCGCGAGGCTCTGCCCATCCAGCCAAACATCACAATTTCCGGGTTTTTTTTACCTTCTGCGCATGCGCAGTGGTTGAAAAAGTATGTGTGATGGGGGTGCGCAAACCACGCGCTTCAGAACCGGTAGGGAAGGTAAGTAGATTTTACCCTTGGGCAGATCATATAAGTATCCAAAACTATATTAGGAGGAAAACAGGCACTGCTAAACACAGCAAAAAATGACTAAGCTGGGATAAAGATAAAGACAACTTCATGAGAACATGGCAGAAAAATATCGAATGTTTGAATTGTAGTTAGGGGATGTGAAAAAGATATTTGCCCTGAAACATTTTTTTTATTTCTTTGTTTGCTGGAACTTACAATACCCTCTTTGGTCTCATATACTAGGCAGCAGACTACAACAGTGTCTTCATATTAGTCCTGCTAGTCTGTCAGACCAAAAGGAACAAAAGCCACTATAGCATTTTCTGTCATCTCACTGTTTACAATATTTCTCTCTCTAATAAATCTTCATTGAGCTGCATGCCAGTGGTGGCAGAAAGCATTTGTAGCCAAAGTGGGCAAAAGTAGAATAACATTCAATCGTCTGTCCATCCAATATACTGTATGTGCTGTCTTTCTGTTCAGAAAGAAGATTATTCTTAATTGTTATTATTATTATTAATTTTAAACTGGTGAGGAAATGGGCTGAAGTGAACTTTATCTTGATGACATGGGAAGCAGGGAAAACCATAGCTTTCTACCACTTGGTCCCTCCAAGGTACTGCCCATTAATGACAGATGCAAAAGGCTGCTACGGGGGCCTTTGTCAGCTGCCTGGGTAGTTTTGTAATTTGATGAGCCAGTCAGTATGGGTAGAAATAAAAACCTAACCCCTTTTTCTTCCTTTCTAGAGGTTGGACAGTTGTGACTCCTCCTGTCTAAAGGGCTCCAGTGCACCTCTAGATTACAACCTTGGGCCTGGATTGCAAAACCTGTGGAAAGGATACACATCAGGTTAGGGCAGTGTTTCAGGGAGACTGAAAATGCATCCAAGTGAGGTTGAAAGCATTGTCTGAGGTGGATAGAACGTTCTAAAATTCTGCAGTTTGTTCAAATTCATTCTGTTTCCTGGTTCTGCTAATACTAGCATCCTTGCATTGTTGTTACCTTTTTCCTGGTCAACAGAAAAGCGGAGCTACTGCCCTTTTTCATTTCCCACCAGTTCCATTACCAAGGTAGCAGAAAGAACTGCAGGATGTGGACAAAAAGTGAAGATAACAGTCAGGAGAATGCAGTGCACTCAAAGCTACACCTGGCTTTTATGTGCAATTTTGTGGCTGCCATCTTGATTGTTTTTACCATACCCCAAAGACACCTCTGTGAGCCTCACTTCACAGGCACGCTGGAGAATGAAAACAGCACCTCAATCCAGCTGTTTAGCACTACTTGAAACACAACCATTGCAGTCAGGTAAGCCTACCACACATATTTGGAACCAGACCTTATCTAATCTTATCTAATTCGTCATGAAAAATGCATACATTTATTTGAAACATTTCTGCTAACAATAGATGTAGTATTGTAGTTTTCAGGTTATATGAGTTTCATTTTTCAGGCAGTTTTCTCTCAGACAATACATACTGTCCTTGAATATACACATTTCCAAAAGAATTTTGAATTTTGAAATGCATTGCAAAGGTGCGATCTTTGGTATGCAACTGTGTTCTAGATTACATGTAAATTTGGGAAGTTCCATTTCCATGAGTTTCTGTAAAATATTAACTGAATGAATTCACCCTGATCACCCCTTTTGAAACCCAACAGTCCCACTTTTAGAGCATCAGCACAAGACTCAAGACACTTGGGTCCCTGGTCTTTGTTTAACTGTTTTCAGAGTGAGCATTAATATGTGGATCAGTATCTGCTCTCATGTAGACAATTCTTGATTGAAATGCAGACTTGATAGACTTTTAGGCTCAGAGCAATGCAATAACAGTTAACCAGTAAAGGAGGAATGGAAATCCAAACTGCTAGAGTGAAATGGTTGGTCCAAAGATAGAACCCTTTCTGAGATGCAGCTCCCTTGCTGTGTTTGTGTAATGTTTTGGGTATCTGCTTCCTAACAGAGCAGGGAGAAAGATGCTTTGCTGTATATAGTAGTAGATTATTCTGCTGTGAAACTAAATGAAAACATGACAGGTAAAAGTCAGTTTAAGTAGCATGGAGAGAGAAATTCTTTGCTAAATGTCAGTGAGTTCTACAGTTAATTTTGCTCAGCATGGAAGCAGGAATGGAAGCTCTGTATTCACTCTGCATTTACTTTGGTACAGATTTTCAGCCAGTGGGACAGGTTGCCACATGAAGTGGTGAATTCTCCTTCACTAGAGGTCTGCAAACAGAGCAGGAGAGTCATCTATCAAAGATGTTATGTGGATCCTGCACCAACCAGGGAATGGAACTAGATGCCTTAGATGACCTCTAAGATCTGTCACCAAAATTATGATTTCTTCCATGATTAAAATAAAACAGGAATAGAGGGAGTCACACAAGTACACACACACACACACACACACACACACAAACACACACACGGAAACACCCCAGTGCATGTAAACATACCTATATACTTTAAAACAAATGCACCATCCACGCTCCACGCCAGGCCCCCTCCCTTGACAAAGGTGAACTGCATATCTTTAGTTAATAATTAAGTTGTCATGAACTCCATCAATATCATATCATCTTCCTGACAGCAGGACGGGAGACGGGGGGAGGGGGCAGCCCAACGTGCCAGCTCTGCCCACAACTGTGATCTCGTCTCGACTATAATAAATAGCATGAAATGCGCTCCTGATAAATGCCCGTGTCATGGAAAGATTTTACCTTCACTCAGAAACAATGTAATATCTCAGCTATTACCCAAAATAATTTATCAACGTGTAATAGCTTTGCGCCGAGCTCAGATAGGAGGGGAGAAGCGAGGCTTGAGATGGATGGATCCTACCTTCTGCTTTTAATTTTTAATGTTCGTAGGCAGCTTCCCATTAAAGGCCAAGTGTCATACGTAGACTTAATGTAAGAAAGGAGTTCATGAATTCTAAGCAGGGGAGAACCTCTCCGCTTTAAGCACTTTTTAATTTATTTATCCGTTTTCTTTTCTCCTGCGTTTCTTACTTTTCCACTTCTTTTCTTCCATTTTCTTTTTGTTGAAATTTTCATTTTGATGATTTGGAAAACCATGACTCTAGGTCCCTGACCTGGAAGGGTTAAGCACAAAGGTATGCTATGAACATAACCACCATCACCTTACTTGCAGCTCGTGGCCTTATATGCATCTGAGAAACAGCATGAATTAGAAACCAAGCAAATGATGCACCACACTGAGAATTTTCAGTTCCACCCAGAAAAGGCAACAGCAATCCACCAGGAGCCTGTTGAGCATTTATCTAGTCTATTGCACTAATATCTGGTTAAAAAAACACAAGTGAAGGCTTCATACATGTTACTTTCTTTGGTGGAAAAATGTCTGTCAAGCATTCCATCTGAAAATGGAAAGGTAATGGCAACTTCTGTCCATCTTTGGGAACTGTTCCAGAAGTGGGTTCCTACCAGTTTGTACCAGTTCTACCGAGTAGGTAGTAGGCCGCTGGTGACATCACGGAGCCGGTTCTGTTGCTCCATGGGTGCTGACATCTTTTTTGGGGAATTTTATTTTTTGGGGGAAAAAATGTTCCCCGGATTTTTTTTCTTCTGAGCATGAGTAGAAACTGAGTTTCCGGCACTGTGCATGCGTTGCCATCCTGTTTTCAGCCTTAAAAAAAACCGGGTATATTTTACTGCGCACGCATGCGATACGCACCCACACAGTGCGGGAGGCAGCGAACCACCGGCAAGGTAAGTTTAGAACCCACCCCTGAACTGTTCCATACAAGAAATCATTTTACAGTGGAACCTCGGTTCAAAGACACCTCAGTCCATGAACAAATCGGTTCCCGAACAAAAAATCCGCTAAACGTTTGCCTCTGTTCACGACCATATCCTTGGTTCACGATCAAACACAGCTGCGGTGATTTCCCCTGTCGTGGCGATTTCCCTTTTGGCGTCAATTTTTTGTGTCCACACATACGCAATCTGTCTTGTTTCCGTTCATGACCAAATCGGATGCCGACCAAAGTCCTGGAACAGATTATGATCGTGAACAGAGGTTCCACTGTACTTGGCAAACAATTCCAGTGCTGAGAAAACACATCAGAAGATCAAAAGAAAAGAAAAGTGTTGGGGAAGAATTGCTCAGACATGAGAAATCCATTTAAGGAGCTATCCCTTGTCCTTCCTTCTTCTCCTTCATATAACATTTCCCTCTCCATCTACCTGACTTCACAATTCAAATAAAGCAGATTTCCCCTCCTCTCTCACAGGGTAGATCAGTGTTTCTCCAGCTCAGCAATTTTAAGATGTATGGACTTCAATTCCCAGAATCCCCAATCATGGGAGTTTAGACAGGAATTTTGGTAGCTGAAGTCCACATATCTTTAAAACGCTTAAAATGTCAGAAAGATTGCTGTAGACTATACTTTCTGCCATCTTTTACTCCTATCCCTTTCATGCACTGAATACTCAAGACTCCTTCAAGGAATGACTCCCTGCTTCAGTTCATGCGCTTGGGGCAAAATATTCAGAATCTTCTGTTTCCCCATCTATTGTCCTTCACTGCAAGCAGTTTCCAGGCTTTGTAACCCATTAGTACAACCCATAGTTTGTTTGCACGTCTTTTTTGCAATCCACGTCACTTCAGGAATTTTATCTATTTATTATTAGATTATTATTCTGCCTTTATTAATTTATAAATAACTCAAGGTGGTGTACATACCTACCTAATAGGCCGTCCTCTCCCTTTTCCCCTCACAACAACCATGTGAGGTGGATTGGCTGAGAGGGAGTGACTGGCCCAAAGTTCATGCCTAAGGTAGAACTAGAACTCATAGTCTCCTGGTTTCTAGGACAGCACCCTAACCACTACACCAAACTGGTTCTTTTATGAAATTATTGCACAAAAGGTCTCTGAAAGAGCAAGACATTTTCCCTTAATTTTAGGTAGTAAAACTAAGTTGCCTTTTTCACACTTTGTACAGCAAATAAACTTTTTAAAAAACATTATTGTTAGGTTTTTTTTTTTACTTTTAAAAACTATAATGCCAAAAAAACCAGTTTCATTCTCAATTAGCACATTGAAAAACACTTGTGTGTGGAAAATTGCCTTTGTTGCAGCAAAAAGCCAAACAAAAAATACTAGAGGTTTTTGGCTCCTTAAGGATATCAGCCTTGAATATGGCTTGAGCCACAGGACTGTACAATACCTCCAAAAGAGAATAACCTCTGTTGTGTATAAAGGATCTCTCTCTGGCTCATTAAAGTAGCCTCCTCTTTATCCAGGATCATGGGGCAACTTCAGAAGCTGTCCTTGGTTGCCTCTGCCTGCACGTGCATACACAGCCCCTTCACTTTGTTTTACTTATTTAAAGAGAGGTATTTCTGAAACTTGTAAAACAGTGAATCTTTTGCACAGTCTACATTGGACACTATCTAACAAAATGAAATTCAATGGTGAAAAACATAAGGTTCTGCATCTAGGCAAGAAAACCAAAATGCACAGGTACAGTATATGTAGTACCTTGCTCAACAGTAGTAACAGTGAGAGGAATCTTGGAGTCCTAGTGGACAACCATTTAAATATGAGCCAGCAGTGTGCAGCAGCTGCCAAAAAAGCC
>JANHFT010005430.1:7402-17893 GCA_032467955.1 Pseudoxenodon macrops
CTCTTTCTTTCCACCCCCACCCCGTTTTTTGCCTAGCAGGCTTCAAGGGAAGCCTGCTGAGGGCAAAAACAGACTCCTCCCTCCCACCCCTCTTGTTTTTGGCTCGGCAGCATGGGGTGAGACAGCGGCGACGGGGGAAGGGACCGGTTCGGGGGAGTGGCCAGCCAGCCAGCTTACCGTTACGGCAAGCCAGGCCACATGTCCGGTAACGGTTCTACCAAACCAGACCGAACCGGGAGCATTTCACCCCTGGTTCATAGAGAATGCAGCAATATTGTCAGACCTGCCATCCCGCTGCACTGGCCCTGCTGAGCTAAGTACCAAGTTGTTGTGAGTAACGGGAGGAGGGAGGGACCTGCGGGGTGGGTTGGGGGTGGGATGAAAGAAAGGAAATGGAAAGACTCTACTGTCCCCCGAGAGCCACGGACTGTTCCAAGGTCACCCAATGGAATGCAACACCTCAAAGCCCAGGCAGCTGGGGACTTTTACCAAAATAATTAGTTTGAATATGACTGGGCACCCCCCCAATAACCGTGGGGGACATGGAGCCCAAGGGGGAAGGTTAACTGCTTGGCTTGAGCTTGAAACCCTAGGTTCAGCTTTGCTATCCTGTAGCCACTTGGCACTTTCACTACTCAGGGCCTTGGGAGTCTTTCTTTTCCAGTGACCAAGTTGGGAACGCTAGCAGATATTCTAATACCGATGAAGAGATTTTCCACATCATGCCACCCTTCTGTCCCCAGTAGGCACCCTGGCCTTCATATCTCAATGGGAAGCCTGTCATCATGAGAAGGTTGCAGTAGTCGTGTGAAAAATGGTAATGAGTCTCCTTTGTCAGAGCCGTTGTAACTTTAAACAGTTACTGAACAAATGGTTGCAACTTGAGGAGTATCTGTAGTGTAACAGACATTGATCTGTATTCACCAGACAATTCCTAGGATTCTTTAGGGGGAAAAGGCTGGTTATTTGACATATAATCTCTAGTGATGAGCAAGTCCTCCCTCCCAGCATCCCATCTATCACACCTGCCGAGAGAGGTAGGTAGCTCTGTGTTAGAGATGCCCCCAAGCAAGTGTCTGACCTCGGAGCAAGACGGAAGTTGCAACTCAGTGTAATGGGATCTTCAATTAGTTTACTAAGGTACAAACGTAGGAGAGAAAATACAGGAAGTTCTTGACTTACGACCACGGTTGAGCTCAAAATCTCTGTCGCTGAGCAAGACAGTTCTTAAGTGGATTATGCCCCATTTTACAACTTTTCTTGCCACTGTTGTCACGTGAATCACTGCAGTTGTTACGTTAGGAAAATGGTTATTAAGTGAATCTGGCTTCCCCATTGACTTTGCTTGCAGTAAGGTCACAAAAGACGATCACATGATCCCAGGACATTTTGATCACCTGACTATGAGGATGCTGCAACTTTCTCCAGTGCCATTGTGACTTTGAATGGTTATTAAATGAAAGGTTGTAAGTCGAGGACTATCTGTGTACCATGTTTCATCTTTGGAGCAGCTCTTTCAGATCATATAACAAATATCTGCATCTCTTGTACTGTTGTTCTACTCTATTCTATTTTGTTCTATTCTTTATTATGAAGAAAAGGCGGGGTAGGGCAGGAGGAAGGAAGGAAGGAAGGAAAGGAAGGAAGGAAGGAAGGAAGGAAGGAAGGAAGTCCCAATAATGTTAAGCCCCATATATTTTGCCATTGTACCCAACTGATGTTTTCTGTACATCTGATTTAAAATCAATGGCTCCAGAGACAAAGAGGGGAGGCAGGTGACAGACAGTCTCACACAGTGGCCAAAAGCAGGAGGGGCACATCCGTGTTCCATGTAGGCCCACAACCTAAGAGAGCCTGGATCCCAGTGATGCTGGAAGAAATGAGGGTCCCAGTGTCTAGGGAGCAGCTGCTCTGAAACCTACTCACTATGCTTCTTGTTAGGCCCGGCTAAGCAATGGGGAGCAGAGGGAGAGAACCCCTCCCTACTAAGAGTATACCACCAATGCGTATGTCTTTGTTAGGCTAACGTCAAGAGTGCTGCACGATTCAAACAGCATTCCCAGAAAAATTAAATATGTTCACTGACACAGCAAAGTGTTTTCACCCTCCGTGTAACCTTCACGGTTTCTGTACAAAATCTATCAGTCTGTAAACTATTCCTCTGTGAATGCTTACCAATTATTATGCTAATGCTTTGCAGTACGTTACTGCTATTCTCTTTAAACACCAAGAAGCACATCTACCGATAGCTCCTCCGCTGCATTATAGCCCTATCAATAAACAGCACGGGATCTGTAACCCCAGTTTCAGCTGCAAAGGCAAAACATGGATTATTCCTGCAGGCGCTCAGGATCTCCCTTCCTCTTATCCCTCCTCGGGGGGCACTCGGCTGGGCACAGAACACAGGACTTGCTCAAGGGCCCTGGGAGCTTCCATGCTTGACTCCCCAGCTCTTGCCCGTTTCCTCTGTGCCCATCTTGGCCTCAGGTAATCGCAAGCAATGACTGATGCAGGGTGGAAGTGATGGGAGGGGAGGTTGTAAATCAATTGCTTTCTGCCTCCACCTCTGCCAACTTGTTCAAAAAGTGTCTTTGGGTGGACTGGTGGCAAGAGGTCTCTAACAGCCCTGTCAATCAATGACTTCTGTACTCCCATTCCCATCGCAAGAGGTGCTTTATTTTAAGCCAAAAGTCCTTCCTTCCTTCCTTCCTTTCCTTTCCTTTCCTTCCTTCTTTTTTTCTTCCTTCCTTCCTTCCCTCCTTTGCTACCTTACGGCTACTGTTTGCTGCCAGCCAGAGCTTTGGAGAATGCAGAAAGTTCAAGTCTCCCCATTCCACTACTTGCCCCATTGCACTGCATCACATCTGGCATCTGGGTCTTGACTGACTTGGGTGCAAACACTGAGAACTTTTCAAACAATGGCTTCCCCAGTTGCTGGAAGCAGCCAGCAACTGTTTCTGGAGGGTGGGAAAGGAAGTCCCCCACTCTCCCTTCCAAAGATGTTCTCTCCCTTATCTGAGTGACCCTGTTCTATTTGGAGCAGACCTGCCCACTTGTTGCAATTGAGAAACAAGATACCTGCCAGCTGCATCTCCCATTCATTTTGGAGTCTACACTTTCCATGGGTATTCTAGGTGCACAATGGCTATAACTCTTGCTTGGCAAACAGTAAAATACTGATATGAAACCCAACAGATTTTTTTTCTTATCATTAATTCCCACCCACCCCCTTCCCTGAGCGTCCTGGTTTTCTCTGTACATCAAAAAAAGCAGAATACCAGACTTGGAAGGGATCTTGGAGATCTTCTAGTCTAACCCACTGCTCAAGCAGGAAACTCTACACCATTTGGGACAAATGGCTGTCCAATCTCTTCTTAAAAACCTGGTATTCTGACCAAGAACATTCATTGTTCCTCTCTAATTAGCACCAGTCAGATGGTAGCGTATCCCAGTTTGACTAGCACATACGCACAAAATGAGCACATCCAGAAAACAGCAGCCAAGATGATAAAGAATCAGGAAGAAAGGAGGAACAATTGGAGGCATTAGCACGGAGAAAATAAGAGTGTGGGGAGACATGCTGTCCTCACTTAGATGAAAGAATGTCATGTAGGTTGATGGAGAAGAATTGATAAGGATTGTTCCAGAGGACCAGGACAAAAGACAGAAACTCAGCTACAATGAAGTAGATTTGAATGATTATCACAAAGACTTTCCTAGTAATATGAGATATTCAACAATGGGATGCCTCCTTTCTCAGCATGCGATAGACTCTACTTCTCTGAAAGTGTTTAAAGGGAGGTTGGGAGGACATTTGTCTGGAATGCTGCAGCCAAAGCTTCCTGCACTGGGCTGAGGGGGAAAGAAACCTTTCGGGCTTTAAATTCTGTTATTATGCTCTGTTTTTCTTGAAGTTATCTATGAAATAATTTGGCTCCAAGCTAGGAACAACTATTTTGTGCAGCTTTACATTTGACCAGTGTATCCATAAAGTTTTGAGGCTCCTTTACAAATTCAGAACTAACATCTGAACTGTATACAAGAGAGGTAATTTCAGACTGCTTGTTTGAATGGAACCTTCTGTTAAAAAAAAGCCTCTTCCCATAGATGGACTGAGACATTATCTGCATCTCTTGTACTGTGGAGGTTCAAGCCTCCATTCCCTGCCTTTATGGATTGGATTGGCACCTTGAATGGGCAGTTTGTGGTAACCATCTTCATCAGTTCTGTTGAACTCCAGTTCGGTTCAGACCAGTCCAGGGACGGAGCCTAGAATAATATCTAACCCCCAAGTCTAACATTGTTTAATCTACGTCACAACATTACTTCATGTTCAATTTGTGATCACCAAGATCCTTCTTGCACATACTCCTACCCAGAATGTGCCACACCCATTCCATCTCTTACACTCGTACTATTAATTGTGAACTAAAATATAAAACTTTGCAATTATCTTTGTGGAAATTTATCGTGCTGGATTTTGACCAGTGTTCCAGCTTGTCAGTGAATACCATCTTGTTCTTGTAGGGTGTTGTCATCTGCAAATGATAATTGTATTTTCTCACCCCTTATTCAAGTTATTTATAAGTATGTTGAATGGAATCTTACAGCATATCATTTAACACTTCCTTGCAGATTGATGCAAAGCCGCTGGCACACTCATTGTGCAACATAGTGTGCCATACAATACAAGTTGCCTCCTACTCTACTATGATCTCATAGAAATCTTTCCTGAAACCTTGCTGAAATCCAGGTAGACTGTCCACTGCATCCCCAAAGTTAACTAAATTGATCACACAATCAGTAGGCTTGGGATGACTTGTGCTCATTTTCCTCCTTACCAACAACATTTATCCACCCATATTATAAATCAGCGATCCCCAACCTTTGCGGCTTGGAGGCCCAGCTGGGGGTGAGAACTGAGTTGCACAAGCAGCGGACCGGCACACATGTGCAAGTGCCCACTGCCTGCCACTTGTGCAAGTTAAGCTGCACATACACATGCATGCACGCACTCCAGCCAGCCAGTTGCATGGCCCAATTCCGAATAGGCCATGGCCACAGCCTGGGGGTTGGGGACACCTCTTCTAAATGGCCATAAAATTAACTATTTACACAATCTGCTCTGGAATTCTACCTGGAATCAGTACCAAGTAATTACCTGGCTCTTCCTTTCTCCCTTTTCTGAAATTAGGAACAACTTTTGCATTTCCTTCATAGATCACTGAAGGTGACTCTAAAATGACATCTACAAATTCTTCCAAAAAATTCTTCCTTGGATATAAAAGGCCTGATCCTGGAGCCTTTGGGTAACAGTGTAACCAGTTATTTCCTATCTCTTTGCTGGTTTTAGGATGCTGTTCTTCCTTGTGTCATGTCCCAAAGGTACTTTTTCCAAATGCCAATTGGCTTTTTTGGCTTTTTCTTCTTCTTTGGAAACATTTTACTTCTCATCCAAGAAGCTTCTTCA
This sequence comes from Pseudoxenodon macrops, assembly GCA_032467955.1. NCBI lineage: Eukaryota > Metazoa > Chordata > Lepidosauria > Squamata > Pseudoxenodontidae > Pseudoxenodon > Pseudoxenodon macrops. The sequence goes on from JANHFT010005430.1 coordinate 12,873, forward strand.
GTTCTAATCTGAAGAAGCTTCTTGGATGAGAAGCAAAACATTTTCAAAGGGAAAAAAAACCAAGCAAATCTAAGTTACCTGTTGGAAAAAGCACCTTTAGGGCAACCTATGACTGAGAATCTCCACAGACTTCCCTGGGGATTGTTCTGTCCTGATCCACTTGACCTTCATTCCCATTTGGGAAAAAGACTGACGCAACACAGGAGTGAATGAGCTTTGCCTTCTCCTTGCTAAGAGTTTGCTTTTTCCCTCAAGGAAGGCACGGTGATCTTCCTCAAAATCCAAAGAGCGTCAAGCCCTACTAAGAAGCCGCTCTCCACAGCATGTGCAATGGCCATACCACGGCCACCTGTTTCCTTAACCTGCCTAGGCACAACTGGATTCCAGAGTTGATCCATGAATCCTTCAACAGAACAGAGCAGGACAAAGCACCAGCAGCCCAGGAGAGCAGCCAAGAACAATTCTTTTCACCTGACTGTTTCTCAGCATTCTTCATCGCCTGTACAAGCAGCATCTGTTCCAACGCCCAAATCTCCTGCTTCTGTTCCATCTGCATATCTCCTGCGCCAAGAGCCAAGAGCCCCTTTCAGCCCGTCCTTGAAATGAAACCCTAAACTTATTTTGGAGGATGAGGAACTCTGAAACAGTGTGGAGTTCACTTGTTTGCTAGCTGGGAGATCAGGGAACCTTCTTATGAGAATCGAACCCTTGGCCCCTCCCCGACGTAATTATGGGAATCGCTTCAGGGTTGTGGAAGGGAGAAGCAGATCAGATCAGAGTTTGAGCCTGGAATGAAGGAGCAGGCTGAGCTCCTGAGAGTCTTCTGCAGCCCCCTGGGGGGTCTGGATTCCTGGGGATTGAATTAAAACTTAAAAGCCTGGGTGTATTTGTATGCGTGTATGTGTGGCAGCTCTATGAGACTGAGAAGAAAAATTGGCAGGGACAGGCAGGAGCTGAAAACTACAGTGTATTAATGGAGTTGTGGCAGAATTATGTTCTCCCAGATACTTCTTGCGCCAGAAAGTCTGACAGCAGCCACAGACAAATCTGCTGTTTGGGGAATGAAGAAAGAAGAGGCTCTACTGGAGCCAGGAGAGTCACAGGGGAGTCCTTAACCGATGCAGGGCAACCCTCTTCGGGGATAGGCCTGGCAGGGATCCCAGACAAGGGGATGGGGAAACAGCAGCACCGCAACCCCTGGGCCTAAAGGGCCTCTCTAGGAAGCAGCTCCGAGGGGAGTTGCTGGGCTACGCAGGTCTGCCTCTTCAGCATCACTGCTCAATGTTCTGCCTGCATAGGGGAACATGCATGGGACCTGGCACTTGAACAGAGGGTTGGACTAGAAGACCTTCAAGATCCCTTCCAGCTCTATTCTGAATTGAATTGATTCGAACCCTTCCCCCACCCCAACAAGTGCTTTGCACGATGTCAGAATTCAGGCAGGTGATTCATGTCAAGGATATGACCGCTTTTTTTGTCACTCCTCAAATGACAAATCCCTGCAGGATTGCCAAGTAACACATCTGGATCCTGCTTTCTTCCATTCATTCTAAACCTGGCTTGGAGCATTCAGATACGCCTCACAGCTATTTCATTGCCTGCCCAGGCCCAGGCCCAGGCCCAGTCTGCCTCCACTTAGGAGGAGGATGAAGACTGGGTGACAGAGGTGACTTTAGCAAGATAGGACGTAAATGTGGCTGTCATGTTGCTGGAAGACCTGACCAAAGTCCTACTCATGCATCTCCCCTCTTGCCCCAACTAGAAGACTTTGCTTCAACTGGCTACTTTCCAAATTCACCTGTTTGATCTCCACTCCTGTAGCCTGGAAGTCTGCCTTGAGTTTGAATTTGGCTTTTTGGGAAACTGGAATGGTTATCTGCCACTTTCTGCCATTCTTTTTTTGAGATCTTGAATAAATAATAGTCAAATTGTGGGCTTTCCCGTGTTTAAATTATGTACTAGCAAGTTCAGGGGCACATTCTGTCTGCTGTCAAAGTCACCAAAAAGGACACCCAGCCACAAGGTATGGGCTGTCCTGCTGGGAGCACTCAGGAATTCAACTTCTCCACTGGCTCAGATCCAGATGATATCGGGTTCCACTTGGGCAAGTGGAGAAATGTGGATCTGTATCTTTTATTTATTTTCTCTGTATGCAGATGAGATGTTAATGAAGTGGCTTTGGAGGGATATCATCCACAGGCTGCTTGCAAAATTTATCAAGGATAACTCAATATCACAAGGGAGAAAAGCAAACATGGAGTGTGGTTTGTAAGAGGATAATCTACAGTTTGTTTACAGAGGATTTCTCTTGTCTTCCCCTGAATAAGATAGGCCACTGCGGAAGGTATTGAATGTACCAAGAGGGCAACATCCCCCAAGTGCTAATAGCCGCAAACAAACCTCTATCAAATACCACTTCATGACAGCATGAAGTGATCACTCGTGTTATCTGCCAGGAATATGAGGAGAGCCTTGTCTTTCTCTTCCAGCCATCCCATCCATCATCTCCTGAGGCGCTGGCAGGGTCAGAGACAGACCCTTCCTAACATTTGACACAACTAATTCCTGTAATTGATGAGGCAGCAGAAATAACCGTATGAAGTCCACAAGGCTCATTTGTTGACTTTACCCATCCATCAAGAAATTAAGTCCTACGCACTGACCGAGCCAGGGACTCCCCACTTGTGTACACCAGAGAGTCCTGGAATGCCAAAAAGCCTCTCCTTCCACAGCACTCCCAAACATTTTTTCATGTATCATTTAAAAATAGCTGAAATCTTATGAAAGAGCTAAAGGGAGTTGTTTTTCTTTCTTTGTCTGATCAACATGATTTGTTACCCTTAGAAAGCTTTGTTCTGTCCTTGCTCTCAACCTCCCCCATCCTGATCCAAGATAGATGGACTGACCATGGTTACCAGTTGTCTCTTTTTGGCCTCTTGGCCTGCCCAGTTTAATGGTGTCTGACCATCCTTAAAAGACAGAAAAGGCCGTGGCATCCAATCAGCCTCAAGGGTCACCTAGTCCCATATTTTGTTTGTGCAGCGACCAGCAAAATTAGCCAGTGAAGTCAAGCATCAGAATGAGAATACAAACACAACTCAATATTTTGAGATTGCACAAATTGCTGATCCATAAACTAACCACATAGGCTGGGATAAAGGTGATTACAGGTATTATCCAAGTGCTGCCAGGATCACCTTCAAGGACTTTCCTTGCATAACATGAACACTGGATGTTATACAATGAAGAATAAAGACACCCTGAAATGTTTCTAAGTTAAAAACTCATTCTCAGTATGACACATTGCACTGAAGACCAGAGCCATAGCTTTTCCTTTTGGCCTCCTTTTTCCCCCCTCTTGCACCTAGAGGGTGTTCTATGCAACCATGATACTTGCTGGCTGCTCTTAAGAATGGCCGATGGGAGGACCAAGTCAGAAGGAATGTCACCTTGGAGGTGCTGATGGGTTTCCCAGCTGTCTTCAGTTCCATCAGAATATCCTTCAGGGCAGCCTTTGAGGTGGGGAATGAGGGTTCCTATTTTGCAGTATTTCTCTTTTTTCCTGTTGCCTGGAAATGGTTAGGTAAGGATGGAGAGGAAGAGGCTTAGCTGAACTGCAGCAAGATGGTGCAGCCCTTGGTTCAGAAACCAGCTGATATTAGGAAGACTTTCTCATTGTTTCTAGAGGGGGGGCAGGCTTTTTGCTCCACAATTGGATCATCAGCTAGGACTTCCCTTGGACACAGTTTTGGGACAAAGAGCCAATAGCAGCAATGGCAAAGCGGGGGCTTGATATTGTTACTTTGTTTGTTGCTGAATATTGTCCCAAAGGTGCTTTTCCAGGAAGCAACTGGACTTCTTTGAAGACATTTTTCTTCTTATCCAAGAAGCTTCTTCAGCTCTGACAGGACAGCGGGGAAGGAGCTGTCTGCAAGGAATATAAATCCTTCCATTCCCCACTATCCTGTCAGAGCTGAAGAAACTCCTTGGATGAGAAATGAAATGTCTTCAAAAACAAACAAACAAGAAAGTCCAGTTTCCTCCTGAAAAAGCACCTTTGGGACAACCATGACCTGGATGACTGAGAATCTCTACAGACTTTTTGCTTTATATGGATGAACAGCCATCTGTCTGAGATAGTATAGGGTCTCCTGCCTGAGCAGGGGGTTGGCTAGAAGACCTTTAAGGTCCCTTCCAACTCTGTTATTCTGTTAAAATAAGTGAGGAATGGGGGAAGCACATTCATGCTCGCAGGATCATGTTTTAACAGTTGGAAGGGACCTTGTAGGTCAGTGATGGGGAACCTTTTTCTTCTTGCGTGCCAAAAATGGTGGTGCGCATGCGTGTGTACATGTGCCAGCACGCAACCCCTCGTGCACACTGCACTGCACATGCGCCGCCCCTCATTTTTGCCCTCCAGAGAGTTCAGGAGGCTTCTCTGAGGCCTCCAGAGAGTGAAAAAAGGCCCAACGGGACTTCCTTTTTGCCTGTTGAGCTGTTTTTCACCGTTTGGAGGCTTCAGGGGAGCCTCCTGAATGTGAAAAACGACTTGTGGGGCTGTTTTTTACCCTCTGGAGACTTCAGAAAGCATCCTGAAGCCTCCGGAGAGTAAAAAACCACCCAACAGGCAAACCGGAGGTGACTTCAATTTGCCTGCTAGGGCATTTTAAACCCTCCGGGGCCTTCAGGGAAGCGTCCTGAAGCCTCCAGAGGGTAAAAAATGACCCAACACGCAAACCGGAAGTGACTTTGATTTGCCTGCTGGGCTGTTTTAAACCCTCTGGGGGCTTCAGGGAAGCCTCCTGAAACCTCCGGAGGACGTAAAACGGCCGTACGGGCAAACCGGAAGTCACTTCCGGTTTGCCCGTTGGGTCGTTTTTCTACAGGGCAGCGCCTCACGTGCCCTCAGAAATGGCTCTGCATGCCACCTGTGGCACGCATGCCATAGATTCACCATCACTGTTTTAGGTCATCTAGTCCAACCCCCCACCCAAGCAGCAGACCCTACACCATTTCTGACA
>JANHFT010005431.1:0-13523 GCA_032467955.1 Pseudoxenodon macrops
AAAAGAATGGAAAGGATACAAGAGGGGGGTATGATGATATGGGAAACTTGTACTAGTATATGTAAAAAGTGATATATCAAAATGAAATGTAAAATGAATATTGTGGAAAATAAAAATTGTTTAAAAAAAAAACAAAAAAAAACAGCAGAAATGTTGGGCTCAATTGTGGTCGTAAGTCAAGGACTACCTGTACTTAAGTTACATTTTCCAACATATAGTGACTATGCTGATGACTGAAAAAAGAGAATAATGCCATAGATTTAAGGAATTCCTAAAAGAATGTCACTATCTCCTGGTTTTTAAGTACATCTCCAAAGTGTTGGCTTGAATCTATAAAGTCTTCTATAGCCTAAAGTCTAGATTACTGAAAGACCACTTTAAGCTACGCAGACCTCTACAGTAAATGCTAAACATATATATATATAAATGATGTGGGAGAAGTTTATTCTCCTATTCCAAACACTTGCCAGGGAGGAAAAGGAGATAGGTAGCTAGTATAAGGTTTATTACAATCTTATGTCAACCTTTATACATAAAATACACATACAATCCCCCGTAAAAGTAACAATAAAGGATAAAAGGTGAGTGAATTAGAGTTGAGATTAAAAGTAACGTTAGTGATATTGGAGGAATTCAGTTGTGGCAGACAATATTTGCGGCCTCATTCTCATAGTAGCCAGACTTGGCAGAATTTGGCTAAGTTGTGGGAAAACAGTGTTCTTTTTTCCTTTCCCCATATTTAGTGTTTTTTCTCCCCTTGGATTTTGACATGAGCTGCTTGACAGGCTAAGGGACGGGTGTCAAACTCGTGGCATCAAGTTGCAGTCACGTGATGTTTCACGATGTTTTTCCCATTTGCGGAGCTGCGGTGGGTGTGCCCTGTGGTTGATGCATCCGGCTTGCGGGCCGCCAGTTTGACACCCCTGAGCTAAGGCTACTTGGTATCATTAACCTCTTACAAACCATGGAACTATCTTCTCTCCACTCACACATCTCCTTATCTTGGGAATTTTGCAATACTTCAGAGGATGTTTGAGTTGTTTGCATGAGGTTGCAGGTTAAAATAAAATATATGATCATTCTTCTGCTGAAAGGCTCATTTTCTGAGACTTTTCAGTATTCACTACCAGCTGTAATCCTCCATGTATGGAACCTTCTCAGGGAGTGTCCCTGGTATCAAATCTAATGGCTTCTTGTTTAGTCATTCAGTTGTTTCTGATTTTTCATTACCCAATAATGAAGTATCTGATCCATGTTTAGATCATTTCCGCGTCTTAAAGATATTGGCTGTAACAAACTATGGAGCCATTCATATAACTGAGCCCAAGCACCTTGTAGATCAGGGGTGTCAAACTCGCGGCCCACGGGCCAGATGTGTCACATGCTGGTCACACCCACCCCTGGGTTAGCGAAGGAGGGAAAGTCGGCATACATCCCATGACGACAATGTCACACCGCGAGTTTGACACCCCTGTTGTAAACCATGGTAGATTCCATTGGGTACATAGGGATTTTCTTGACAATCTGGTGAGTCGATCCATCAAATATCTGGTTAGCTGCTGGCAACAGGAGGCAGTCCAGACTTTAGAGTAGCCTCTGCTTATCAATCCTAGTTATCGCTCCTTGGTTTATTGACCTCCAGGAGATGAAGTAGTAGAGAGCTTGCCTAGAGAGCTGGCAAGTGAATCTGGCCACCCGTTGAGTCTACACCTTGGTGGTAAAGTATGGTATCTCTACTTTTCCATTCGCTAGCTCAGGAATTCTGGGAGTTGAAGTTCCCCACCCCTGCCTTATGGCATCAAGGTTAGATGGTTATCTTGTTTAGAATGATATATTACATTTGGGGCAGGAAAATATCAGCACACCTGCCACCTTATCAGAATTTTGCTAATAAAGTCACCCTCGGTGTTGACTCTGTATGGATGGAGTCTATAGTGACTGGGATAGTATCTTGCCATGTTAATTAGGATGTCTTCAGGTTTATGGATTCCAATGAAGTGAATACATTACTTGCTAGTATATTATTCACCTCATGTGGATTGAATCTCTCTTGGCTTTTAAAGAATCAAGAGATTGTAGTCAGGTGAATCTGGGACAGAGGTGGGTTCCTACCGGTTCTGACCGGTTCTACAGAAACGTTAATGACTTGGTGGCCCGGTTTGCTGGAATCGGCAGCAACCCAGTCCTACCACACCCCTGAGTCGGTTCTCCCGGTGGCGCCGTAGACACCCCCATCTTGTTTTTTGCTTCTGCGCAGAAGCTTTTTTTTTAGCACGCATGCACCCACAACGCATCCCTGAGCGAACCGGCAATAGCAGGATCCGGAACCCACCCCTGATCTGGGAGGTGATGTTCTGCAGATTCCTGCAACCTTCAGAGAGGCCTCTTCTTTAAAGACTTCCAAGTATCAAGCTGTATTAGATAGCCCTTAGCTTTTTTTAGGGAAGGTTGTCAGAACTGCAGTGGAGATGCAACTTCAGAACATCCTAGAACAGGGGTGTCAAACTGGATTTCTTCGAGGGCCAGATCAGTATTGTAGTTCTCCGCGGACCGGCTTGGGGTGTGGGAGGAAAGGCTGCATAGATGCCTCCTGCAGCACCCTGCCGGCCAAATGGAGCACGGGGGGGCTGTGTGCACCCCCACCCCCCTGAGCTCCGTTTTCAGACTGAACGGCTTCCTGCAGCACTCTGCTGTTTTGGCCAAGGAGAAATGATTTAAAAAACCCTCATCAATATATCAGTTGAAAGAAAACCTCCAGAAATAACCATATTAGAGAGAAATTAAAATGTTACTTGCTTAACCATTCTGGGATTGAATGTAATGAGGAAAAATGGCATATTACCACATAAAATATAGGAATATTAATAAGTTTTACTTGCCAACTAAACAAAATTGCTGCCATTGAAAGTAAATGAAGAGTTAACTGTTAAAAGAAAAGATGCTTCTTAAAAGGAGCAATACACCTAATTACAAAACAGCAGTGTATCATTTGAGCACTTCTGACTTTTGATGTTACATAGTTCAATTCAGTACAAGCTGCATTCTATTTCACCAGGTTCATGAGCTACAGAAAAAGAAGACTAAAATGAAATGCATATCAAAGGAATAATCAGGAAGGGAGTTTTAATCTGATCTATATTTTAAAGTGTGAGCTTGCAAAGTGTTAAGTCACAGAATCATTTATTGTTTTGGGTGTAAGTGTTAAATCTGGTGTAATCATTGATATTATCAATACACTTTTGCATAATTGTCAGCTGACTGCACTAGAAGCCATTGCATCACAGCTTTCTGTATATGGAGTTTTCCAGTACTACAATACTAATAATAATATCCAAGGGCCTGTTTGGTGTAGTGATTAAGGTACCACACTAGAAACTGGGAGTTCTGGTCCTGCCTTGGGCACAAAGTCAGGTGAGTGATATTGGGCAGTCACTTACTCTCAGTCCTAGGAAGGAGGCAATAGCAATCTACTTCTAAAATCTTGCCAAGGAAACTATAAGGATTAGTGCAGGCAGTTGCCACAAGTCAACACTGATTCAAAGGCACAGAAGAATAAAAACAAAGAAACATTCATAGGGGACAAATAACGCTTCTAAAGTGTTGTTTCTGTAAGAAAAAAATAAACATTGGTTCAAGGCACAAGGAAATAGAATACTTTCCTTTGAGCCAAGACCCTGGCATTTTCCCATAGTATTATAGTATGTCTAAAAAGAAGAAGTTATATCCACATAAGCTAAAACACACAATCCTCATATTTTCCTCACTAGAAAAGCTTGAAATGGAGATAATGCAGACATGTAGAAATCCCCTCTCAAATTATCAGTTATTTCCATAAAGTGGATACACATAGCCAAGAAAAGTATGAAAATTAGAATTTTTTACTACTAGCAACGAAGGTTGGTTTACTTTTGAAGAGAAGCCTGGAAATGTTGTTTCTTCATATATAGGTTGTCCTCAACGTATGACCACAATTGAGCCCAAAATTTATGTTGCTTATTGAGAAATTTGTTAAGTGAGTTTTGCCCCATTTTTCAACTTTTCTTGCCACATTTGTTAAGTGAATCACTGCAGTTGTTAAATTACTAACATGGTTGTTAAGTGAATCTGGTTTCCCATTGACTGCTTGTCAGAAGGTCGCAAAACAGGATCACATGACTCCAGGACACTGCAACCATCATAAATATGAGTCAATTGTGAAGCATCCTAATGTAAATCATGTGATCATGGGGATGTTGCAACCGTTATAAATGTGGGACATGATCATAAGTCACTATTTTCAGTGCCATTGTAACTTTGAATGGTCACTAAACAAACTGTTGTAAGTGGAGGATTATCTGCACTTAGAACAAATTTTATTTAGTGAGTGTAAACTAGACAAAGACAGACATTGTAGTAGCTATAAATGCTCAGATCCTATTAGATGGAAACATCAATACTGAGTAATATAATGTGGGATGATCTTAAGAGAATGCAACATTGCAGAATTTCTCATAGTATTTAAGTATTAAGTCTTACAAAAGACAAGCAGTCTCTGGACTGGCTGTGCACTGGATAGTCAACCAGAACTATCTGAGCAGTACGATAAAATAGAGTTTTCAAGACTCATACCTAGACTTAATTAAAAAGTATTATATCTATGAATCCCTTTGGCAGCCCTGCTCAGGGCTAGATAGGAAACACCAATAACATGTGCTATGCTGGTGACACTGCACAGATAGCTGAAAATACAAAGGCTGTGGAAGGCCTAATGCTAAAAGTCAAAGTGCACAGTGGGGGGAAAAAAGGGGGGGACTAAAACATAAAGAAAGCCAAACCAATGGTGAGATTAAGCCAGTTCGCACCAGTTCGGAAGAACCGGTTGTTAACTTTCTGAGCAGTTTGGCAAACTGGTTGTTGGAAGAAATCACTAGGGCAGAGAACCGGTTGTTAAATTACTTGAATCCCACCACTGGACCAAACCAATGAATACAGATAGAACAGCCAGTCTTAGATTTCGCAACAAAGATATGGAAGTTTCTTGGGTAGTTTCTTTTCTAGAACCAATCGTCAATAGTAAAGGAACAAGGAGTCAAGAAATATACTGCAAATTAGCATTTAGTAAAGCAAACATGAAGTCTTAACAAAAGATACTCAAGTGTTGTGATGTGGCCTTATCTACAAAGATCAGAATTGTGCAACCATGGTTTTCCTTGTGACACTCTATTGCAAGTGAAAATAGATTTTATAGATGTAGGATAGGAAGAATGTTTACACTTTTAAACTTGGGTATTGGAAAAGACTCCTGACAATACTGTGGCCAGCAAGAAAACAAAGCAGTGGATCATCAAACAAAACAATGCAGTTTGCAGCACAAATAACAAATTATTTAACTTGGGACACATTATGCTGAGACCTAGCTCTTTAGAAAAGGCTTTAATGCTGGGAAAGGTGAAAGAAAAGAAGAGGATGACCAGGACCAAGGTGACAATGACTGCACTGTTGGGAGACTTGAAATAACAGATTAAGCTTAGATTGTTGCGGAGAAAATCTATTTTATGTCGTTGCGAAGAGTCAAAAACAATGACACATAATCTTTTTGCCTGTACTGAAGTGGTACAATTATTGTTCACATTTTGTTTGTTAGTTAGTTTGCTGTTGTTTTAACCATTCAGTCGTGTCTGACTCTTGGTGATTTTATACACAAGGATTCTTCATGCTACCCTGTCAAGTGCAGCTTCTTTCAGTTGTTGGATGCTCACTTTTGACTGCATGACTGCAACTTTGTTGCTTGTAGCCTTACGATTTAATTTGACTGTTTCCTAACGTGATCTGATTGCTTATTTGTACCCTATGACTATCATTACGTGTTGTACCTTACGATTCTTGACATTCATTAAGACAAGCTGAGTGTAAGAAATTGTATTTCTGAATATATGTGGTGTGTGTGTGTGTGGAGAGGGGCCTGTTGGGGTTTGCTATAGACTTTTTCCCATTGAATTTCTATGAGATCAGACTGGTGCTGTGAATGACTACTAAGTGGCTACATTTTTCATGTGCACTGTCTCATTCAACCAATGGTGGAATATGGTGGAATGAAATATGCCTTCCCTACAATATGCACAAATTAATTTGGTAGCAATTTTGGTTTCCTACAGCATAGTGGTGTATTTACTCCAGGGATTGCCACTTAAAGCAATAGACTACTAGCAGTTTTGCCTGAGCCCAGAAACTTTTATAATCCTGAAAATGACCGTATAATTTTCTCTATTAAGCTATTATTCGTCTTCCTTAAACATTTTTTTCAATATACACATGAAAATATGCCTCATTATTGTTTAGAGTTGGAAAAAAATGCTACTTCAATTCATATGTTTCAGAATAAAACCTTTCCTACACATTTGATTCATTTTATGTTAATTAAAATCTTATTTTATACTTTTTAAAATTTTGGAGAGATTATACCCAGAGATGTCATAGATATCAGGAAAGGATTGTTGCTTCCAGTTTGTAATTCTCATGGTTAAATCTTGCTTTTAGACTATAATGTCCTGAAGTGTCTGGAGGCCAGCATAAGCCCAATGCACAAAAGTCTGGTAATACAAATATTTCTGGTTTTTCAAGAAAAACCTCCAGATAGGAAAGATACTTTGAAAAAAAATTGCTGATCTGAACATTCGTGACTATAGTAATATAGCTTCTATTTATGTTCGGGTACAAAACCTTTCTTTAAATTATACACATTGTGTGTTTCTGATCTCTGGTATCTTGAGCCTATTTAATGAGCGGTAAAGCTTGAAATGTTTTGAATGAATGTTGTATCACCAACCTTTTAAATAAACAAAAACAAGGGAAGAAAAACTGTTATGCCACAGATAACAACGTTCCCCCCCATTTGTGCATTGTTATCCCTTTTTTGTCCAATTTAGTAATATAAGTATTTTGTTCAGTCCCATAATTTGTAAAACAGGAATGAAGAATCTTCAACACATGGAAGCTACTTTAGTGAAATGTCTTCTCTTCCGTTGCTGTTTATCTTACACCAACACATGTCTCTTGAGCAGGGGAAGGTGGCTCTTATAAGGTCCTTGGTGCTCTCTGAGCTTGGTTGTTTCCTTGTAGATGTTTCATTATCATGCTGGGTAACATCATCGATTCTAGAAGGGAACCTTATGTATTAGTGGTTGACTCTCTGTGTTGCTGGGAATGTTATTTTCTACTTTGTGCTTCCTTAATTGGGGTATTACTTCTTGATCGTTGTCTAGTGTTAATCTCGGTGTTAATGTCTGTTCATCTGGATATTGATTGCTAGTGAAGAAGTGGTTTGGTCTTTGTTTCCTTTTTGGCTTTTTGGTTGCCTCTTTTGAATGGTATGTAGACGTTATTTATCTCTATGTGCCTGTTGATGGCCAATTTGTCTGAGTACCAGGTTTCCAGAAATTCTCTAGCATTTTGAAACTTGGCTTGGCCTAGGATGCTCAGAGTTTCCCAGTGGAAAGTACGTTAAGTCTGTCCATGTGTTGTGAAATTAAGAAGTTTTCATCATGTCTGCTGACCAACACAACTATAACAACAGGTTGCTTGGGTGTCCCAAGCACTTTAAACATGTCAGAGAAAAAAGGAGAAATGGTGTGACACCACAAAAAATAACTGTCTAAAAAAGCAAATGTGAATATCCATGTGATATTTTTCCTATTCTAGTTTTATTCTTTTACCTTTGTGAAATTAAGATAATCTGGATCTATCCCATAGAGTTTCCTTTCCCTGGACACATAGACAAAAATGCCAAATCCAGTTTAAACATCTGTGTGGCGAACAATAATATTACATTCATCCTGCTTTATATATAACTCTCTCTCTCTCACACACATATATATATATAGTGTGTGTAAATGTATGTATGTAAATTTCTACAGTATATATCAGTAAGTACATAATAATAATGATTATATAGTCTGAAGCTATTGCAAACAAATAATTTAAAATTAAAGTTATTTAATTTGTTTCTGTGATATTTATGTTTTGGCTATGTATTTTTCAAAAGAGCATAATTGATTAAAGTAGATGCTGGAGGAATTCTGCATAATACTTGAGGCTCTGTAGGGTAGCTAAGAAAACATAAGCGTCTGCTTTGAGCACGGTGAGGATAATGAACCTGTAGAAAATGAGTTTGTTCATTCACACACGTTCATAACCCAAAACATCTTCTAATACTTATTTACTTATTTTGTTTTTCAGTCTTGGCCTAAGTATGATGATGTTTATAAAAAAATGCATGCCCTTGCAGAATTCATGGACCTGCCTTGTTTTCCAGATATAACAGAGGGCAGCTTCCTTCATCCAAATATTCTTTGCATGAAATACATGATGGAAATCAACTTGCCTGGTAAGGGAATATTTAGTAGTCTACTTTAGTATCTTCTACTTATTTATCTGTTCTTAGTCAAAACCTTATTTTTTGAAACGGGGTCCTATAGTAAAACAAGATAACGGGTACAATGAACAAGCAATTGGACCTTTACAAAATAAAAATAAACACCTCTGTCTATCTATAATCTATCACATCTATTCAGAGCATCACTGGATTTAGTGAAGGTTTGTGACATCCTTGCTAACTTGAAAAGTCAGAAATATTCTTACATTATGCTCTGAATTTAGTGTAATAATTTTAGAAAGAACCCAGGAACAATTGATGCTATCATACTATCAACCTATTAAACCTCAAAACATACATTTTTAAACTTAATTTTGGAAGTAAATGAAGACATGACCATGAACTATAATTTAATTTTACTTAGTGTATTAAGTTTCTGATTACTTACACTTTCTAACAAAGTTGATGGAAGTTTATGGAGTTTTACTTTGGTTATGTAATGCCAAAATAACTAGTTGTTAGAGTTTTATTTTTACTGATCTGGGCTGAGAGATATTCTAATATGATTTTCATTTTATCTGAAATACTAATTCCTAACGGCTAAACGTGTTTACTTGCAACTATTTAACTATTTCAGAGAGATAATATGTAACTCATTGGTTGGTGTGACTATTTCAGAATGTTGCACTCTGTAACATTTGAGGCTGCTCTCAAATCTTTTTTTCCTCCATTCAGATGATATGAATAAATGGACTTGTAGAGTGATAAAAAAAATTGGTGTTGGTGAAACAGACTTTCTGACGCTTCATCCTGGCAATAAATCCACTTGGAAAGTGAAATATGATATACTTGCCGTAGCTATTATTATAGTAGTGCTGAAAATTCTATTCTTGTTGGATGATGAATATGAGTGGTAAGTGTCCTTTGCTTTATTTTTAAAAAAAAAGAATATTTAACTTTGCAGCTCTGAATTGCAAAATTAGTAGTCAAATGTTCTTAATTATAAAAATCTAAAAAAAAATGAAATTGGTTTAGATAAAAAAATTGCTTCTTGCTTGGTTAATATTAATTTTCAACCATAACTCTCACTGGATACCTTTGGGTGAGTCAGTTTCTCTCAGCCCAACCTACTTCATCAGATTGTTGTTGTAGGGAAAATAGGAGTCAGCACTGTGTACAGTCTTGCGCTCCTGTACAAGAGACAATACGTAAAACTAATAAATAAAAAATAAATTGCAACTTGCATTTCCTTTTGCCATTTTCCTAGGGCAAATTATGTTCATTGAAGCTCTAATAGGGTCAGAATTTATTGAACCTAATATTAATCAAAGTATTGTTTATCTTACGTGCAGGCAGATAAAAAATATTTTAATGCAGTGAATATTTGGGCTGCACTGGCAACCTGAATTTCTACATGTGAAAATTTAGCCATGACCCCCTTCGATGGCAGCAGGTGCTAATTTGTACATCATGTAAATATAAGGCTGACAGACTACAGTAGATTTCTGGACTGTTAAAGTTTTAAAGGGCCCAGTAGTAGTAATTCAAATATTAAATAAGTACATTTGATAAGTTTAAACACAAGGTCATGATTCCAATAAATAAGCCAGTCTGATTAGTATTTTGTACTTTCAGGCTGCTAGCAAACTACATGGAGGAAAGAAACAAAAAAAATGAAGAAGGTAACCAAGCTTTTTTAAAATAACAATGTAGATTAAATTTTGTAATTTCAACCATTCCTCTTAAAGAATCTGTGGTATAATTGTGAAGACTCATCTGAAAAATATTTGAAATTAGGAAAGAGACAATAAAAAACTCTGCATAGTTTGGAATATGTTGGCAGGTGACTTTAAGATTATTCAAGGGGTTGCTACTTTTAGGATATAAGTTTTGAGTCGGCGAGTTCAGAGGTCATGTGAATCAGCCAGTCCTTTAGTCACAGGCATTCACAGATTGGCTGCAAGTTTATGCTTTACTTTCTCACAATCTCTCACTCTTTTGATGCAGTTTCCCTCAAATGTTCCTGCTGTCCATAGCTGTGATTAGTATTAAACTGCTTTGATAACCTACATGTTTTGGTCAGTGAAGTGCTGTGTGCCCCAGGGCTATTATGGTTTAATGAACATTGTTTTGTCAAAGCTGGTGAAATCATTTTATAGGCTTCGGTGTAGGTTGTTTGGGATTAAATCATTATCTTTTAAAATCTGCATTAGGAAGTAGACTTGTTTATATTAGCTAATATATTCCCTTCATCTTAGGATATCGGAAAATCAGTGTAGCACTTTTAATTACAAAGTGGAGAGAGTTAGCCTGGTTTGTTTGTGTAATAAGGCTTGTCTCTATTTCTGAGTTTGCTTCTCTATTGAATGCTTTTAAGGGAAGGGTTACAAGTTGTCTTGTTCTACAGGCTGTCCAATTTTTGATATTAGAAAATGGTACATGATTGTAAAGAACATTCTGGATGTGGAGCAGAAAAAATATAATGAAGAAAGAATCAGGTATATTTCTTAAATACATATTCTTATTTATTGTGACATTCCCTTTTAGGTTATGCAAAACAAAGCAAAGTAGTAAGAAATAGTGAGACAAAGAAAATAGGGCATTATAAGAAAAGAAAATTCAGCTTAATGTAGTTTACACCAACACCAATCATTACATCTGTCCATTATCTTTATATCCATATGAACCAATCCTGCTTCCCTCACATGTATACATTGCTTCATCCATTCTTTTAGTCCTTTAATCTTCCCTTTTTTTTCAGTTTCTCATCAATGTCAGTCAATAATAGTTTTATCAGTTTTCCTGTTCGTCTCAACCTATTCATCCTTCATATATTTGTTTTGGAACTCGATCCTCATTCATTCTGTTTGAACAACCAAACCAGCTTAATATACATTATTCACTTTAATATTTGGTCCATCTTCTTCAGTCATGACTTTTATCTCTTCTTATTTTTCATTTTTCTTAAATATCCGCTTTCCACAACATTCCACTTGTTTCCCTGACACACCCAACTCTCACTTCCTGGTAACAAAGTGAACCGAAGCCTTCTCTTAAATATAGCCATTTCGCTTTTTAAACAAATGTTTATTCCTTGCAACAAATCACATAATATCACTGGCTCATCTTAAAATGTCTTCATTTTCTATCATTAATACATATTCTAAAACACTATTTCAAGCTACGCTACTACATTTATCTGTTTGCTGTGATATTTTTGCCCTCTTTAACCTCCCCCTTTTTTGTACTCAGACCAATTTGCAGTAAGCATAAAGGAATATAAAGCTCCTTAGAAACCATACTGTAAATGGTTGTATTTGTCTAGTTGCATGATAAATTGCATATATGGATGGATTCATGTTAGATCTCTGTTGTGGATATATGCTATTAGTTTTGCCATTGCCGCTGTTCTCGTAAGTTTAAGTCCCCTATCGGATATTGTTGGTGTTATATTTCAATTTTCAGGCACAGTCTTTATACTTACATGTCAACCAGCCACTTCACAAGCACGTCTGTATTTTCACATTTCACATAATGTATATTCTACACATCTGATTTTTCAACATTCCCACTATATGTATGGTTTCCTTTTTATCAGTGTATTGCTTGGATGTGCATTTTGGCAAACCACTATCATTCCCCGAAGGATGTCAAAAATATTCCAAATATTCCTTCATGTCAGTTTTATTTTTATGTCAGTGATTTTTATTTTTAATTCAACTCATTCTGCTGGAGGTTCCTTATTGACCATTTTCATTCACTTGAAGAACTATGTTTATTATAATTGAAATTGTTTTCCATTACCCAGCCTCCTTTAAGCATTAGCTTTCTTAACTAATTCCTGCTCTGTTTGTTTTTGTTCATTGCAACTTTCTTTATCTCACATTATATTGTATGCTTCTTTTATCGTTTTTGCAGCAATCATTAGCTAATACACTGTAGTGTAAATTCTTCAGAACTATACGTAATAGTGTACTACTGTGTCAGAGGTTATCTGATTCGCAGTAAAGAGAGTCTGCTTAAACAAACAATGAAGTGCACTGATTTCTGTGAGGTTTATTTAATCAGAATATCTATTAGCAGGAATTGGATGAAGCCCAGATCACACTGCAGGCCATAATATTATACAGCATTATGGATAATTCTAAAAAGTTCACAAATTCCTCTCACCACTGATTCTATTCTGTTCTGTCTGTTCTGTTCTATTCCTCATCCACAAAGACTTCCGTTTAGTCATTCTGCCTAGTATTCGTTTTCATATCTATAGCTCCATACTCTTCTATGGTATTCTGTACTATAATTTGTTTCAATCTATTCCAAAGGGTTTCCACATCTTTTCATCTATTTATTTTCTATTTATTGTGTTGGGAAATTATATTGCTACTCCCGTTTGATATGGGGTTCATATTTTATCTTCCTGCAGGCTTTCAACTTTCATTCCCCCCCCCCCAGGTTTAATTTTCTCCAAGGTCCCCTCTGATATTAAAATGATCCCACATTTTAAACTCTCATTGTTTTCATATCCTTCATTAATGCATTCAGTCTTTTTTTAATACACTTATCATTTATTGACTCCTTTTCTGTACATACAATTTAAACAGACATGAGCCGTAGCGGCACAGTGGTTAGAATGCATAATGCAGACTAATTCTGCTGACTGCCAGCAGTTTGATTCTCACCTGCTCAAAGTTGACTCAGCCTTCCATCCTTCGGTTGGTAAAATGAGAACCCAGATGGTTGGGGGCAATACTGACTCTAATCCACTTAGAGAAGGCTGTAAAGCACTGTAAAGCGGTATACAAGTCTAAATGCTACTGCTTGTGCTAGTGCTACTCCTTGGAAAAGATTACTTTTCCAAGCAGATGCTCATCAAATACCATCAAATACGTCTCTGAATGGCCAAAAGCACTTTTGTTTTGTATGCCCTCATTTTGTTCACACCCACTCATTCATTTAAACTAATAAAATAAATGTCCTAACACACACAGCTTTTCTCATCATCTGGAGTTTTACTCTAAACCACAGGTTAGCTATTTCATTCATAATCAAACATATACTTTTGCTTTCATGTCTGTTTTTATCAACTTTGATCTATAATACCGTGTTTCCCCAAAAATAAGACAGGGTCTTATTTTCTTTTGACCCCCAAAATAAGCGCTTGGCCTTATTTTCA
>JANHFT010005431.1:22508-33320 GCA_032467955.1 Pseudoxenodon macrops
TCGGATTTTTTTTCTTCTGCGCATGCGCAGAAACCGAATTTCTGGCACTGTGCATGCGTCACCATCTTATTTTTGGCCTTTTTTTGGGGGGGTGAATTTTTCGGGGCTTTTTTTTACTGCGCATGCGCACACGGCATGCCCAAGCGGTGCAGGAGGCAGCGAACCGCCGGCAAGATAAATTTAGAACCCACCCCTGGGTAAATTGTAGAAAAGATGAGATCTGACCACCAAAGTTGGGGTTTTTTTCCCGTGCAATACCAAGGATGTTGTAAAATGTTCATACATTTATTTATATTGTATAATATAAACAATATAGATAATATTTTCTTTGTATACTTCTATAATATTTTTTTCATTGAAGTGTATTTATTACTGCAAAAAGTAAGGTTTGATATATTGAAATGTTACCTTTTTGGAAATAAATATATATATATGAATTTAATGAAACAGAAGACCATTTGTTACAATGCCTTGTCTCAAAGTGCAGAAGCTTCCGAATTTTCAATCTGCTTCTCCGAACAATTTCAGTCTCATTCCCTTCCTAATTCTCTCTTTGATTCTTCTACATTTTAGAAAGTAGGTTACTCATAAGACTAGCTAAACATGGCCAAAACATTGAAAGGTAAAGCATTTCCCCCCCCCCCCCGTTTGTTTGTCTTGGGGAGGAGAATCGAATCAAATGTACTTGAGAGAGGATCGGAAATAACTGACTTCCTAATGATACTTTTGAAGAACTTGGAATACTAGGTAGTTGATTACAAACTGAGTGTGAGTGAACAGAGGTTGCCAAAGCAGCAAATGTAATTTTAGGCTGCATCAACAGAAGAGCCATTTCTTACTCATAAGAAGTAATCCACTTATTCTGTATTTGGTCAGATCCCCAGCCCCAACCCTTCTATTCTGAATGCCTTGTTTCAAAGAAGTTTTTAGATGAGTTGGATGGGTGCAGAGAATGGCAGTGAGGATTATCGGAGGACTAAGAACAGAATCCTGTCAAAAGTAAACTTAGGGCCATAGGCCCTAAGAAAGGCTGAGGGGATTCTTCAAACACTGAAACAATGCAGCACATAAGAAAATAAAAAGATCAGTTCTCTCTTATTCCATCACGTAAGACCTGGAATAACAATTTAGAATTCTAGAAGGAAAAAGTATCCTAATAAATCAGTGACAGTAGAATTGAATATAGAAAAAGTTAGTAGAGAGAAGAACAGGAAGGGACATTTTATCATGTAAAAAAGGTAAACAAAATTGGATACAAAATTCATATAGTACATTAACTAAGAACGTTTTAAAGATTAAAGTACAATTGAAACCAGAGGCTTTCTTTCAGAACTACTAGGCAACTAGAAAAAAGTCATGAATCTATGTTTCTTATATATGACACTTGCAGCAAGATTATTGTATGCTCCAAAGTGGAACGGATTCAACACTAGCCACAATGGTTGGTGAAGCTGGTGGAACTTGCAGAGACAGGCTAAATTAGCTTTTTTTTTTTTATTAGAGAAAATGCATTTACCTACATTTATGGCTGACTGAAAATCTCTTATAATTTTTTTTGATTAAAACAAAAAATGCACTTTTGTTTTGTGGGTTTGATGATTAGGAAAAAAAGTGGATAATAGAAAAAATTAGTTTTTCTGTAATCATCAGGTAAGAGATAGCTTTGTACTCATTTGCTAAAAAGGAAATTAGAAGCTTCTTTCTTTTTGTATATTGGGTTTTCTTTTCTTCCCCCCCCCCTTCTTTCTTCTCTTTTATTAGTTTCTGTTAGAATTTTGTTCTCTTGGTTTCCTAAATTGAAGAAGGGTTGGGTTCCATGGCCTAAGTGATTTCTTCTTGCTGTAGTATTTTAAGGTTCTAAAATAAGTGTGGAACAGTGTCATAGCGAGCCAGATTTTTATTTTACTTCACTATTCAAGTTAAACTTGTAATACTGGATTATTACAGGTTCAAATTTGGTTTTTCCTGGACCTTACCATTTCAAGTTAAACTCCACCCTGATTCTGAGATACAATATTAACTTTTAGCTAATTGTATAGATGTGTTTAATTGCTTACCTCCTTTTGAAAAATGGGGTGTATTTAATGACAGACACAACTTTATTTTGGAACTACAGGGAGTCAGTTCTGTTTGTCCTACTGCTTGTCTTGAACAAGTCCTGGCCCAAGTAATTTGTTGTATTCTTTTTGAGATGCTGGAGCAGTTTAACATCCAGTATACAAAACTAAAACTTTTATTTTTAGTCCTTGTATTTTGGTGTAAACAATCCAAATAAAAGGTGCCACACTTCTTAAGCAATCGATCTCTGTTCAAGCATTCAGCATTTTATGAATTAAATCACAAATAAAAGGCACGAGTAATAGTGCATAGTAACGCATAACCTTTCTGAGGATCAGCTTTTAAGGGAAAATAGAAAGTGGAAAAAATATCCAGAAGTCAGTACCAAACCACTTCTACATGAGGCCAAGAAAACTTCATACATTCCATGTACCCATGAAAGACCTGGAAGTTAAGGAGACTGATTTTATTTATAGTAGGAGTCTAGAATACCAAATGCTTTAAGTCCACTTCACATTATGCTGAGGTGGAGCTGTATTTCTCAAGCAGCTAAAAGTAGAATCACCCGGGGGTAAGGTGTGAAGCTCTAAATAATAACTCTAAAAAAAATTAACTACTTTTCTGTTTGTATTCAGATTAGCATTCTTTGTTCTCTTACCAAATGCAGAATCAGCAGTTTGGACATGTCCAAAGTTTGGACATACCTCATAGAGGGGAACAAATATTCTATCGCCTACCCACTATAGTGGCTCCAGAAAAATCAAAGATGTAAAAATAGAAAACGAAACTTTGGTTTCATTTGATATCACACCGTTCTTTACACCCATAGATCTAGATCCTAGAAGGCGTGAAAGGTTCACAGCAGCACAACTACACAACACTTACCTAGTCCAATACCGTGTTTCCCCGAAAATAAGACAGGGTGTTATTTTCTTTTGACCCCTGAAATAAGCGCTTGGCCTTAATTTTTTGGGGGGTTCTTATTTTTGAGGTGCAGGAGGCAGTGAGAGTGGTCACCGCATGGCAGCGCATGCGTTTAAATATTTGGGGGGGCTTATTTTTTTGGAGGACTTATTTTAGCGCATGTGCTCAAAAGTCTGATTAGACTTATTATCTGGGAAGGTCTTATTTTCGGGGAAACAGGGTACATTAAGATTGAAATAACCAGAATCATAAGCCTCATCGATCTCTAACTCACTACCAACTTTCAGTTTGACTGACAAATAAACCAACAAATCAGAGCAATGCCCATGGGATCACCGCGCTTAGGGCTCAGCAGAGGCCATAATCTAACATCTAGAAAATATAGCACTCCCAACATGTGCAACTAAAAGTATGGATCCTGTATGTAGATGATATCTTCATCATAATAAAGGATCAACTGGAAAGAATACATGAAGCAATCAACAGCATTTTGAAATGAATAAAAGCAACAATTCACTACACTCCCTATATATCGTCGCCAGCAGAAGAAATGACTGCAAATTAGAAAAAATTAGCCATTTGAAAAACAACTCATACTAACCAAGTGCTCTATTGCCAAGGTAACAACCCAACCTCCCAAAAGAGAAGCTGTAGAAGAACATTATTCAGATGAGTACAAATACGCTGCATTAACCCAGAACACCAGGAAAAGGAAACAGACTGCCTATACATCTTCCAACATAATGGATCGCCATGCAACATTATCAAAGTGTGTGCCTGACTAGATATTTAACTCACTACAGCACAATTAATGCAAGTCGTGAAAAGGATAACACTGTCCTACAACGAAGACATCGTAGAAACAACCACATGCCATAGCACATGAATCAAGTAAAGCCCTTCGAAACATCTCTAGTAAACCACAGTGTAGACCCAGTCGCTCAAGAACAACACTGCCCAGAGTCACTTTCATGTGAGGGGGGCAACTATAAAAATATGATAAACAAACAAAAAAAACACCCAGAAATTATCTGCAACATATAGTGTAAGGACTGTAATACCCGCTATCTATGATAGAAGGCAGAAGATAGCACAGCACAACAAT
Source organism: Pseudoxenodon macrops (assembly GCA_032467955.1). Classification (NCBI taxonomy): domain Eukaryota; kingdom Metazoa; phylum Chordata; class Lepidosauria; order Squamata; family Pseudoxenodontidae; genus Pseudoxenodon; species Pseudoxenodon macrops. The sequence goes on from JANHFT010005431.1 coordinate 26,596, forward strand.
GAATACCAACTAACAAGTCACAAGACCCAATTAAAAGTTACATCACATGGACAGACTCAACCATAATTTGTTCTGGGAAACTCGGCATCCTAGAGCAAACTAAATTCAAAACCATTAGGGAATTCTTGGGAACGCAGTATTCTGACAAATCAGCCATTAATAGACGCATAGAGATAAATTACATTTACACACTATTCAAAAGAAACAATAAAAAAGCTAAGAAGGAAACAAACCAAAATACATCTACTTCAGCAGCCTATAGCCAAATAAACTAGGATTCACATCAGATAAACAATCAAGCAGAAAACAATACTCTAATTAAGGAACTATCCAGTAGAAAACTAATCCCTCACCAATACCGGCAGCACAAGCTGTTGTATATAAATAAGGAGCGACCCCACACTCACTAGCACTGATGAAGTCACCTACTCAAGTAATGAAATGTCTGCAAGTCAACAACCAAACTCAGAAAGCACCAAGGACTTCACAATTCAACCGTGAGCTACATATACTCTTCTATTGGAATCAGCAGTTCATTTCTGTTTCACAATTTCTTGTAGTTTTGTTTCCTTCTTTGTCACCCTGTGCTCTGCTTCTACCTCAACCTCTCTGGGAAACACTTGAGTAATGAGGATCACAGGGAGGCTGATAAGGAAACTGAGTATGACAGATCTTGTTCATTTACATTGGGTTAGAAGTGGGTGGGGGGGGGAAAGGATGACAGGACAACCATTTGTGTGGAATGGTATATGGCAGTCCAGTGATGGTGAATCTTTTCGGCACCGAATGGCCAAACCAGAATGCACACACGTGTGCCAGAGCACCAGAAACCCAAAAACCAGTTGGCCAGTGTGCGTGTGCATGCCGGAAACCCGAGGACCAGATAGCCGGCGTGCACATGCACACTAGCCAGCTGGTCTTCATATTTCTGGTGCTCCGGCACACGCAAAGAGCAGCTGGCCCATGCGCATACGCACACCGGAAACCAGAAGAGCAGCTGGTGATCATGGGTATAGGGTCTCCTACTTGGGCAGGGGATTGGACCAGAAGAACTCCAAGGGTCCCTTCCAACTCTGTTAAACAGGTAATCCTCACACCCACAATTGAGCCCACCATTCTTATGTTGCTAAGTGAGAAATTTGTTAAGTGAGTTTTGCCCCATTTTTCAACTTTTCTTGCCACATTTGTTAAATGAATCACTGCAGTCGTTAAATTAGTAACACGGTTATTAAGTGAATCTGGATTTCCCCATTGGCTTTGCTTGTCAGAAGGTCGCAGAAGATGGTCACATGACCCTGGAACATTGCAACCATCATAAATATGAATCAGTTGTCAAGCATCCAAATATAAACCACGTGACCACTGGATCATAAGTGTGAAAAATGGTCATAAGTCACTTTTTTCAGTGCTTTTGTAACTTTGAACAGTCACTAAGTGAACTGTTGTATGTCGCGGACTACCTGTACTGCATTCTGAACCCTGAATCCTTGAGGGACCACTGATCTCCAATTGTTTCTGCCTGCCCAGTATGTTCTGGCAGAGGGAGTACGCACAGGCCCTTCCTATTAAAAGCAGTTATTTTGTGGTATCACGGAAGTGTGTCTTGTCTGTCACAGTCTTTGCTCTCTGGAACAACATCATTTCCCTCCCTCCCCCCATCCCTAAGATTCAGACACCTCCTCTCTCTCCTAGAGTTCTGGAAAGCTCTTAAAATCTGGCCTTGGTCCCAGGGTTGGACTTCATGTGTTTGTGGGATCCCTGATTTAGTTTGATTTGTTATTGTTTAATTGTTTTAGTCTGGGCTGCCTGTAGGATTGTATGTTTTAACTGTTTTTATTGTTTTGTATTTGTAAGCCACTCAGAGTCTATGTATGCGGGCAGCTACAATTAATTTAAATAATTAATAATGATTGGTGGTTGTTTTTTTTAATAGTGTGTCTCCGGTTCTACTTTTGACTTAATTGCAGTCCTCCTTGCAGTCCTCCTTGCTTCAGATACAGAACACCAGTACTTTAGCATTCTTTGCTAATTAGGCTCAAATATACTTTTTATTGTATAAAAATTCAGTCTTCTTGTCAGAGCAGTCCAGGTTGAAAAACATGCAGAAATGCCAAATTAATAAAATACCACAACAGACAATACTATATGTATCATCCTGGAAAAGGATACTCGGGTTTTAAGAAATGAAATTTGCATATTGAAACTCTTCAGCTCATCAAGGAAAATGCTGCCAGAACAATAGCATCTTGAACAGGAACGGGGTGTGTCTGTTGAATTTCCCAGGAAGCAAATTCCATTCTGTAATCAGGTGCAGCTAAAGAGAATAATTCGTCTAGATTTGGGCAACAAACAATTACCGGTATATTGTGATTATCAGCAGAATGTATAAAATAATTTCCCATACTAAATTTAAAGCAATATTTTTCAAAGTTGGCCACTTGAAAACATGCCGACTTCAACTCCCAGAATCCCACAGCCATACATCTTCAAGTTGCCAACTTTGAAACACATAGGTTTAAAGGAATAATAGTGCCCAATAGCAGGGGTGAAATTCAGCAGGTTCTGACAGATTCTGGAGAACCGGTAGTGGAAATTTTGACTAGTTCGGAGAACCAGCAAATACCACCTCTGGTTGGATCCAGAGTGGGGTGGGAATGGGGATTTTGCAGTATCCTTCCCCTGCTACGCCCACCAAGCCACGCCCACAAAACCGGTAGTAAAAAAAAAATTGGATTTCACCACTGCCCAATAGCAATAGCCCTTAGACACCACTTCAAAGTGCTTTACAATGCTCTCAAAGCAGTTTGAACAATCAGCATATTGCTCCCAATAAGTTCGGTCCTCATTTTATGAACCTCGGAAGGATGGAAGGCTGAGTCAACCTTGAGCCCGTCAGGATTAAACTCCTGGCAATGAACAGTCAGTTAGCCTGCAATACTGCATTCTAATCACTGTGCCACCATGGCTGAGATAACTCAGTAGGTATCCTACATCTGTACTAACTACAGTAATAATTGCTATAAATTGCACTTACAGCTAAAGTACATTGGGAGAAATTCATTGTAATACAGATTACAGACCTAGATTTACAGTTCTGATTTTTTGCTGCCATATTCTTTGCTGTCTACAATTTCTACAGCTGAAATTCTCTAAATGGCAGTCCTAGGAAGAGGGTGTTGCAACAGTCCAACAATGTCTATTTGGAAATAAGCCAGGTAACAAAATAGGACTGACTTCTGATTAGATATACGTAGGATTGTATTATTAGGTTTAGATGATGACCATCACCTGTCTGATCTCCTAGTTTAAGCTTGACAATGGTTCCTAAGGCCAGGAGATGACATCCAAGCATTCAGAAAAATCTCACCCTGTGGATTTAGGTAGCTCTTTCGTACTTCTGTGAAGTGGTACAGTATGGAGTATGCCATGAACAAGATCCATCTTCAGATTCTTAAAATAGAATGAAGTGGGAGGGCAACTAAGCTTTAGGACGTTTTTTTCAAAGCAGGATGATGTTATCTCCCAAATCAGTAGGGTAATAGCCTCTCTTTGTGCTAGCAAGCGAATAAACTAGTAGCTGTTTAATCAAGCATATATAAGATTACAGAAATACATAAAATATAAAACATGGTTATGAATACATGAGATGGTTACGAATATATGGGGACATTAGGACAGGGATGGTAGCCACATTGGTGCGCTTATGCACACCCCTTATAGACCTCTTAGGAATGGGGTGAGAAGCCACATTGCATAATGGACATTAATACAATTAAAAGAGTCCAGAGATATTTTATGAGAAGAGTCCTCCACTCTTCTACCCGCGATAGAATACCTTATGCCACCAGACTTGAAATTTTGAGCTTAGATAACTTCGAGCTATGCCATCTTCAGTATGACCTAACTGTAGTTCATAAAATTATCTGCTACAATGTCCTACAAGTCAATGAGTACTTCAGCTTCAACCTCAATAGTAGATGAGCACATAAGAGACTTAAAGCACTCCAAACTCGATTGCAGAAAATATGACTTCAGCAACAAAGTGATCAATACCTGGAATGCACTATCTGACTCTGTGGTTTCATCCCCAAACCCCCAAAACTTTAACCTTAGACGGTCTACTGTTGACCTCACCCCTTTCCTAAGAGATCTGTAAGGGGAGAGGATAAGCGCACCAACATTCCTACCGTCCCTGTCCTAATGTCCCTTTTTACTTGTATCCATTTCATGTATTCAAAATCATGCTTATACTTTTATCTGTTATCTTATATATGCTTTACAAATAAAATAAATAAATAAAAATAAATAGTCACCATGAATTCTAGTCAGCTTGATCCAATCATCTTATCTTAGCCCTAGGAAAGAAGAAATAGTAAATCATTTCTGAAAAACCTTGCCAAGAAAACTGCAGGGACTTGTCCAGGCATCTCCAAGATTGAATGAAAGAAAAATATCATTCTAGTATTTCTATAAGATAAAAAGAACAAATTTTGGAAGGCAAAATAGGTAGCAAATTGCTTTAATAGCATTAATTGTCAGTTGTTGTGGTATTATTTTAAATAGATAATACTCTAATTAAGGAAATGTATTTTATAATACCTATTCAATAGACTATAATATGATCATGTCCAATTCAATATATTTATTCTGTGAAATTGGAATAAAATGTGTGATTTTATTCCAAAATGTGCTTTTTCCATTATTTCTTTCTCAGAAAAATATATATAAAGTAATTGCTGTTATAGAATATTTTTTTTTACTTGTTATCTTCATCCTTTAGGCCTAATTAGAAGTAAGTAATTCTATTGGCACTTACATACATAAATCTTACATTAAGATTCTTGTAACCTATTTGATATTTCAAACTAAGAGTTTTATTGCACTCTTATAATTAGCCAGTCTAGTAAGATCTACCTTCTCAATATTTGTGGTTTGTAAATCAGAAGACTTCTTTTTTCCCCTTAGCTTAGCTTTTTTAATGTATTTTTGCCAAGCATGTGGAGTGTGTTAGAGAAGTAATGTCTTTGAAAGATATTTTTGCATTTATAAATCATATACTGCATCAGAATCTGTCAAGACAAATATTCAAGCTAGGATATTCTTTCCAACTTGTTCTTCAACACCGAAATAATTCATACAATGATGTCAAAAAGGAATTGATTCAGCAAATAGCATGGAAATTTAGAGATGCAGATAGACCAGTAAGAACATCCTTCTCATTCCACCTGCAGCTTCTGAGTGCAGTGGGAAACTATTTATATTGAGGTTACACAATTTGCAATCTAGGAATAGAAATATATTCATTAGCTAAAGTTGAAAATTTAGTATGTTTTCTCCAGTCTTTTGGTCTGAAAAGCAATAGGGTTTTATCAATCTACAAATATGGCCACAGGGTTAATCTATACTTTTAAAAATAAATAAATAAGAACTTTTCACACTAGTGATTAAAAAGCTGCACTAGTCTTCAAACTTTTGTAGACGATGTCATGAGATTTTAGCAATGGAGCAGCAGCTCCTGGACCATCTGGGATTGAATGAAGCTCCTTATTCTTTCCAAAAGATTTGTGATATAAATAGCTTTATTTGTGCAGTCACAGCAAAACTTGAATCTTCATTTGAAATTGAAAATATCTTAACTTTTATTTAGACTTTTGAATTGACGTAACGGAACTCTTTATTAAGCGAATGAAAAAAATCTAGAAGATATGCAGAAGTTACATAATATAAAAATCTAACTTTTGTTCAGAAAAATGAGAGTAACATGAATAAAATATTCAACATGTGTTTATTGAAATCGTTTATTTCAATTTATTGAAATTATTGGATTTGTTGGTTAATTAAAAGATACAAAAATATTAGGAACACACTTTTTAAGAATAAATGACACTTAAAATAAAGATCTTCAATTACAGTGTTGCTATCTAGTGCATACTGTATATGATTAAATAAAGTTCTTGTAAAATCAATTAGCATTCACAAATACACATATAGGATAGCAGACTTTTAAAGCACATTTTAAGCAAATATTCACATATTCTATATTCTTAAATTTCATACCACAGAGTTAAGTACAGTTAAAAATATATGTTTTCTTTTTGTCTCACTATAAGACCTGTCCTTCTAAGATAATTTCTTTTCTTATTTGTTTAAGATATTTTGTTTCCTGGAGTGCACCAAAAAAGAATGTATTTTTCCACCTATATTCTTTGAAGATGTTCCACTTCTAATACAAGAAGCTTCTTTAACTCTGACCTTTTTGGATGAAAAGTGAAACATCTTCAAGGTAAAACCAGGAAGTCCAGTTGCCTTTTGAAAAAAGCACCTTTGGAAGAACCATGAACTGGATGACTGAGAATCTCCAAGGGGTGTTTATTGAGTTTTGTATTTGGGATGTTTTCTTCTCTAAGCTGCTTGGAGTCACTTTGAGTTACCTCGCCGCCGGTTCACTGCCTCCCGCACAGCCTAACCACACCTTGTGGGTACGCGAGCGCTTCGCATGAGCGTGCATGCGCAGTACAAAAAAATTACAAAAAATTCAACAACAAAAAAAAGAGGCCAAAACCAAGATGGCAATGCATGCGCAGTGCTGGAAACTGGAAAAAATGCAAAAACATTTTTTCCCAAAAAAAAACACTCCCAAAAAAAGATGGTGGCATCCACGGACCAGAACCGGTTCTGTGACATCACCAGCGGCTTACTACCTACTCTGTAGAACCAGTCCGAAC
>JANHFT010005431.1:46655-62178 GCA_032467955.1 Pseudoxenodon macrops
TTCTTTCCCGTGTAGAATGGCACCTTTGATATATATTATATATATTGTGTGTGTGTGTGTGTGTATATATTGTGTGTGTGTGTGTGTGTGTGTACTCCCAACTTCTAAATCTAATTTGATGTTTCAATAGCCATCAGGCCATGCAAGAATTTTGAGACTGTATTGCTGCTCCAAAATTGAATCTGTATGGATGCTGGCATCCTCTCGTCTTCCTATTTTGCAACATGGACTTTGTCGAGCTGTTGATGCAACCTATATGTGTTTCTCTTTGTAAGAGGACCTTTAGTTGCATTCAATTACACATGTCTATATGTTATCATGCAGGGTTGTTGAGAATTGGAGGACAGCCACTGTAAAAGCTTCTTGTTCTCTCTAGTGCAATGTTGCCTGGTAGTATGGATAAAATGTCTTATGGTAAGAGCAAATTTGATTTATAGAATTGGAGGAGAGTTTCCTAAGACAAGGTACCTATTTCCCTTTGATGCTATACAGTAGCTTTACTCATCCATACCTAAAGTGGCTCCCACTGTGACTGTATACGGTTTACCAATAAAGGAGAATATTTGTAATTCGGGGTTGAAATTAGAGCTCCTTGGTGCTCTCTGAGCTTGTTTTTTTTTTGGCAGATGTTTCATTACCCAACTAGGTAATATCATCAGTACTAATTTCTGTAATGAAACATCTGCGAGAAAACAACCAAGTTCAGGGTGTTTACTCTGTAGTTTGTAGGTATTGTTGAAGTCATTTCAAATGATTTTTGTCTAAAACTAGAGTAGTTATGCTGAATCCTAGAATTCATTTTGTAATGACTACATTTTCCAGTGATAGTAATTAAATCCCTGGGAAAACTACTGTGCTCTAAAATTGTAAGACATTAGAATTATATTCCAGCATAAGAGAAGGAGAATATCTTCTATTAATCATACTTTTTAATTGTTGCCTTTAAGGGCTCTCTGTTTGTTTTCTCTACTGAAAGACATTGCAGAGGAGACTTGACAGAATTCATGTATATTGCCAAGTTGTTTTTAAAGATCAAATCCAACTGTGCTGTTTGTCAAGATTTAATAAGTGTGCGCAATTTGTAAATGCCTCTTTTCATTTACACATATGTGAAGCCAATATATTTAGATTTATTATTACTGAAATACCACTTTCTCTAGAAAGCAGAATTTGGAAACTGGTCCTGTGATTACGTGGTTATTTTTCAATACACCAGACAATCAAAGCTATTTGCTTTTTCGGGGTTTTGCAAATGTGACTTAATATTCTGTTTAATTTATTCTCTCTAAAACTCTCAGCGATTGCTTTATTGAACCATCAAATTAAACAGTCTTTTGTTTGGCAAACTCCTCTGTATTTGGCTCTTTGTTCTCTCAACTTTTAAAAGTTTTTTTTTGTTTCCATTTAATATAAAACCTCATCTGATTCCAAACAGTGTTCATTGGGGGGAGATTGAAGTTTCAAATGGCTATCTGCCATGATTTATATTTCCTGAGTGGCACCTGTTGCTTCCCCCTCCCACCGTTCGTGTTATATCATGTCTAAAAAGTATTTGCCCCCGCAGAGATAATTGATTGGTGAGGTATCCCTGTTGTGATTATATGGGTACATATATTCACAGAGGAACTGTCAATCATCAATCAATAATCCTAATCCATACTCATTAGGTGGAAGGAAAAAATACTAGACAGCCAAAGTTAAATGGACATAATTGACTGGTACATGAAACTCTCTGGTGGGCTAAAACATTTTGGTAGGCAAAAGAAGGAACAAGAATGTTCTGAGCTTTTAATTGCATTAAGTTTAAAAAAAAACTTAAATATGTTTCTTCTTCGGCTGTTCTAGCTTTACAGAGCTCTGATCAAGAAAGTGTGACCATTAATTCTTCCAAATTGTTCACTAAACATCCGTATAGGTCTTTAAACTTGTATCTAAAACTTCTTTCATAAGATTTGAAGGAAACTCATTTGTTGCTGTAAAACTTGTTGAACCAAAAGTTCCTAACGGCTGCAAAGCAGTTAACAATGTCCAAAAGTGATTAGAAAAGGAAATAAGTGGATTTAGTGTCCTTTCAAGGACACCAAACTGCAGTTTGAGCAAGATGGTTTATCCCCTCCTTTCCCAGAACTCTAGCTCCACCAGAGACTCCTGTCTTTCAATCTCCTCATGAAGAGGAGTTGAATGGAGCACTAGTGGGTAATCTCAAGTCCTCATCTTGTTCAGAGAAGAATTACGAAAAGCCTGGCTCTTTTGCTGGTCCCGGTGATCACAAACTTTGCTTTTACTAGAACTGTCTCAGTTCACCATGTCTTTCCCAGAACATAGTGAACTGTATTTCATTATGTCCTGGAAAAGACATAGTTCTGTATTCTGTGAGCCTGACTCCAAAAAAAGTCCTAACACTTTATCATCTGAAGAACCTTTGTATTATAACTACTTTATCCCTACAATGCATTACTGCTGTAATGTTTTGCTATCTTTTTTTGCAAATTGTTCAAGCAGAAAACAAACTGGTACTTATGAAGTAATTACAAGCACAATAGAAGACTTATTTGCAGATCTTGCCAAATGCTTTTCAATATTGTGTGGCTAGTTCACTCTGCCAGTCGACTCCTCAGAACTTAAAACTTGACGCAGGACAGCTGTCAAAAATATACGCATTTTGAGGGCTTTTTAGAAACCATGGTCTCGTTTTTCCTAAAAGAACCTGCCATTTTATTCAGAGATTGAGTTACTGCCAAACCCTGGGCTTTGTTGATAGCGCTAGAGATAATTCTTTCTACACTCCTTTTTAACAGAGCTAGCTTAGCTTTAAGGCATTTGAGGATTTTATTTGGGGATGATGCAATGAGAACGATGCAGAAAACATGTAGTTAGAGTGTGCCTTTTTAATATATTATCAATGGTATAATTTGGGGGTCTGCCAGTTGAGACCAAATTGCAGGGCCAGGATTTTTAGAAAAAAACACCATCTCCTCATAATTTCCCCTGCTACTAGGCCATCTTATGACTGTGTCAAATGTCATAATAATTTACCCAAAAATGAATAAGTACAATCCTTTTGACTCATTTGTTTAATTGGGTTAGCTTTATCTATTTTTGGGAATTGTGTGGAGAACAGATTATCCTTTGGGTCACTGGCTCTCAACCTGTGGCCCGTGGACTCCTGGGGAGGGGGCATGATGCCATCACAGGGGGTCTGCGAAGGCTTGAAGAAATGTTATGATTTAAAACTTGAGTTAAATCTTGGGGGACTGTGTGGCCATGGTTTGTGGCCACAAAAGGTATTTAAAGTGGGTCCATGGTGAAGAAAAGGTTGAGAAGCACCGCTTTAGGTCATATTATGCAGAAATATTGAACTTGAGAAATTTCACAAACTTTTAAATTTTAAATTTTAAAACTTTTAAAACTACTATAGGAAACCACTTAGTTGAATTCACATCCAAATCTTAATTGAGGTGTTGGATGAAATTTGTTCTACCTTAAGCAGAAGAAGTTGGAAAAGAGGTGAAGGACCAAAAAACCCAAACTACATGAAAACTGAGGTGGCTTTGGGTAGAATCTCCCCTAATAGAACTTTTTACAGCTCTTCCTACTTTTCCAACAGCAGGAAAACACTTCATTAGCTTTCTAGTTATCTTTTATTATTATTTTTTGAAAACGTTTTTTATTTTATTTCCATACAGACATTCACTTTCTAGATATCTTAGTGTGCTCTTCCATATGCTACACAGATTGTGCTTCACCTGTTTCACTAAACCACAATAGGAGCTGTTTAGCATGGTGTATATTTTCCCACCCCTTCGTCTGTGGTTCATTAAACAAACCATGTTTAATTTAGGAGGTCTTTAAGGGGCTTGCATAAGCGTACCATCCCTGTCCTAACGATCCCATTTATTTGTATCCATTTCATGTATTCATAATCTTGTATGTACTTATAACCATTATCTTATACATGCTTGACAAAACAAATAAAATAAAAAGATAAAATAAAAATGTTTTGTTTAAATGTCTATGGAGATTCTCAGTCATCCAGGTCATGGTTGTCCCAAAGGTGTTTTTTCAAAAGGCAACTGGACTTTGTTGAAAGTCCAGTTGCCTCTTGAAAATGCACCTGTCGGACATGTTTAATTTAAACTATTAAATCGTATAAGTGAGTATCTGTACTCACAGTCAGTAGTAACTTTACACATAGCAATAGCACTTAGACTTATATACCACTTCACAGTTACCAGTTTACAGAGTCAGCCTATTTCCCCCGACAATCTGGGTTCTCATTTTACCGACCTCGGAAGGATGGAAGGCTGAGCCAACCTTGAGCCTGGTGAGATTCAAACTGCCAAACTGCTGGTAGCCGGCAGTCAACAGAAGTAGCCTGCAGTACTGCATTCTAACCACTGCGCCACCACAGCTCTTGGTGTTGGACAATTCTTAAATCAAAAACTTTGTACTTAAAATACATTTCCTACTATACCTATTTGGCAGACTAGTGTCCATCAAAATATTTTATAATGCAGGTGTCTTTTGGAGATGGATGACTTTCTTGTTGAAGTAGTAGGAATAATAAAACTGTCCTGTCCTGTTGTTGAATTAATCCTAAATTTATTATTAACTGCAACAGCTCACATAAGAAGATAAGAGACTCACAATCTTACTGCAACATCTACTAATCACTGGGTGGTTGTTATGTAGATGAGGGCAGCTTTAATCTTCTAGAGAAATCATGCATATTATTCATGGCTCTTTGTTAGAGGATAAGGGAGGGAATTAAGTAGAAAGTGTTGCACAGAGCTTCTCACACATTTTGGGAATCCTTGGTGACTGTATGGGCAGAGCTTCCATCAAACAGCAACTGGGTAATCTTAACTGTTCCATTAAATATAGCAGAACAACCTGTAAATGATGGACCTGCCTTGACTTCTGGAGCAAGTAGAATTTTAGTTTGGCCATATAACAGATTAAGGAGGAAATTAAGCAGGCAAAGGAGTTAGTAGAGAAAGAGGACGGAAAGCAACAACTGCATTTACCCTGCGGAATCAAGATTTAATCTGTTCTTAGTGATGCCAGTCTAAGTTCAGCCAACAAAGACACCACTTCAATATATTTGATGTGACTCATAGAACAAATAGATGTCCAGACAGGATGATGTAGTAGAAAGGAGAACGGATAATGTGATGGTCCCACATAATAAAGAATTTAGAGCTGTGCTAATTTAAAAGAGAAAAGGTGATTTGGAATACACATTGCACCTGTCAGCAACTACTTAAAGAAACTGTCTCTTTCCAACTGCACACACAGTGGCAGACATACAATCCCAGGAAAATATGCTTTTGATTTAAGGAAATGCTGACTGGCCTAAGGTGCACACCCACACGCATTCCAAGTCACCCTTCAAAGCCAGATCTCTGCATAGTCCGACTAGGATTTTAAAAGTAACCACTAGAACTTAGATTTTCATCATGGAATTAAATTTTTAGCTACTTTAGAACTTGTAAAACATGGATTTTGAAGACAGTACCCGTTCACAACTAAATTGACTGAATAAAACATCTCAGCTCTTTAAGAGCAGTAACCTGTTGTAGATGTTGCCTGTGGATTTTTAAGATGACAAATCCTTTTTCTGAAGAGTGTACAGATAGTAAATCATGTGAAGGTGGGGAAAATATATTGCTTGACAGGCATTATTTGGACTTTCAGGAATGGTGATGAATCCCAAAGTGCCCCTTAGGCTGTATACCTTTCACCAGGTTATATAATTTGGCTTAATCCAAATGGCCAGAGATTTAAGATACTATTTAATCCATTGTTTAATTTGGGATTTGCTGAAATAGAATAGTAAATATTACACCATGCCTCAGTTTTTTAGATATCTCTGCTGAGAATTCTCATGAAAATACTATGCAAGTAACGTGGGAGAAAAGTACACCCTGTGTGAAATCCCACACGATTGCCCTATGGAGCAGTGGAGGCTACTGCTGGCTTCCACCCTTCGATAATTCAGCAATACAGAAATAAATTCTATCCAATAGATTGAAAACTTCAGAGAAATCTAGGCAATTTTCTGGCCTTCTCTAATACAAATTATAGCCCAGAGTAAATAAAGCAGTTTCTGTTCTGTAATCTGAAAGTTTGAATGATAGAATTGGAAAGGACTTCAGAGGTTATTTTATTCTGCCTCACTGCTGAAGCACTTTACACAAATGGTTGCTCAACTGCTTCTATAAGGGAGAATATACCGGTCCATGAAATGGGCTGTTCTGCTGACTGACCGCTTTTACCGGCTGGAAACTTCTCCTAATATATAGCCTGAATCTGTATGGTTCAAGCCATTGGTTCCGATCGTTGCTGCCACATCAATCACAACAATTCTACTTCTTCCTCAGTATGACAACCTGAAGTCTACAGTCATAAAGTTCCCCTCAGTCTTCTCTTCTGGAGGCTGGCAAACATACGTAGTTCCTTGAAGAACTTGATTTTCCGTCCTCTCACCATTTTGGTTGAACTGTTCTGAATTCCCTCATTTATTGATGTCCTTTGTAGACCACAGTGCCAAGAACAACATGCTATTCCAATGTTATCTAAGCCAAGCAGAGCAGATTGGGACAATTTCTTCCTGTGCTCTATGCTCTGCTTCTGGACTCTGTGTTAATATAGTCCAAAATAGCATTTGCTCTCTTCACAACCTCATTACAACTATTGGCTCATGATCAACTTTTGATCTTCTACAGAACACCCAGATATTTTTCAAATATACTACTACCAAGCCAGGTGCTCCCCATCCTATACTTATACCCTTTCTTTTCACTCCCTAGCTTTAGGATTTTACAAATTTCCCAGTTAAATTTTGTCTTGTTTGTTTTGGCCCATTGTTCAAGTCTGACTAGGTCTTTTCTTTTCCTCTTCTAAATTGTTAACCCCTTCTAGGTTGGGTCATTTGAAAATTCACTAATCACCTGGGTACAGGTCGTCAATATAAAGTTTGGAAAGCTGTAGGCTTGTGGTATTCCTCTTGATATTATTACTCTACAAATTGATGTAGAATCCAGTATGAATACTTTGTGGAAATGGTTATTCAGTGAATTATGAAACCAACAATTATATCGGCTGGGCCACATTTTATCCTTTCTAAAAAAAGGGACATGTGTGATGAAAAGTGATGTCCATTTTCTCCAGCCAGGTGGCGTTTAGATATTTGGGGACTATTGGTTTGGTATTATGGAAATTATAGGTCCCAACATCAATGCTTGAAAAAAAAAGAGTGTCCTTTGTAGGTTTCTGCTACTTTTGCTTCAAGGACTGATTGTATCTTATGTTTACATGTTGTTCCAGCCCTTTCAGAAATATACAGTATGAAGCAAAACTCTTGATTCTGTCTTAAATGTTAACTAAACCTTGTGCAAGCTCAAGGACAAACTGTGTTTTAACTGGTTTAAAGCCAGTTCAAGCAGCATTATCTCATCTGTAGGGACAAAGCAGATATTGGATAAACAGCATTTTAGAAATTACTTTTAAAAAATGTTTTGAATATTTTTAACCCATTTACTAGACCAAAGAAAGCCTTTTAGATAGTGGGCATTACTCTGTGCAAGTTTCCTTCTATGCACATTGTTTGTTTGTTTGTTTGTTTGTTTGTTTGTTTGTTTGTTTGTTTGTTTGTTTGTTCGTTCGTTCGTTCATTCATTCAATTTCTATAACCACCCAACTTAACCAACTTGATTCTGGATAGCTATAGAAATCAAATAAATAGATAAATAAGTCTGCATGCTGAAATAAGAAATAGACAGGCCACTGAATTTAATCCATCTGAGTCACCAGAAATGGAAAGTCTCACTTGAATTGGACCCAAAATGTGGATTTCGAGGGCAAGAATGTTCATATTGGTGTTACCTTTCACACTGTTTTTGACACAGGTTGAATTGATAGGGGTAAGATTGTTGGCTAGAGGAGATTTTTGTATGTATCCCGCACAGGTGAGGCTACTGGTGGTGCTGAATTGCTGTGTTCTAGCTCAGGGGTCCGCACCAGTCCACAGCATACCAGCAACCAGCCCAAAGAAACAAGCAAAGCCTCGTTCATGGGATGCAGGCACCATACAAAAAATTTTCCGCAGGAAAACCTTCCTCCATGGAACCAGTTCCTGGTGCCCAAAAGGTTGTGGGCCTCTGTTCTAGATAACTAGATGAGAGAAAGCTTTGAGACTCTATCCAAAACACAGAAAGCAAGTTGATATTTTTAAAATAGAGGTTTGTGTGTTTGCCTTTCGCTTTTCAAGTTCGCTTGACTTGTTCAACAACAATTTACTCCTCTGAGGTTTTTTCTATAAATATGTTGACTTTAAGTTTGAAACTTAATGGGAGATAATAATTTATTGTAAAAACAAATGTCTCTTACATATTAAATTCCAGCTAGGTTTTATACCTGTTATCTACCTGTAGCTCAAATCCTCAGGCATGACTGGGAGGACTCTTGACTAATTATCTGATTTGATGTCAGGCAGATACCAGCAGGTCCTTACATCCTTAAAGCACATGAGAAATCTCCAAGTTAGAGGTGTGCAAGCAGCGTCCTAGGGCTGTCTGTCCTTCTCATTTGGGTACAGTAAGCAGGACTCCTCCAGAAATCGTCACCAAATTTGAAATTTTAATAGACCAACGTGGAAAAATGATGAACTATAATGATGATAATCATACTAACTACACCACACCTAAATAATGACATTAAATTTCTCTTTCTGTCATGGCCTAATCTGATATTCATTGGTGGCTCATTCCAAGACCAAATCAATTTTTTGAGCTTATAACAGGTTATAAATCCCTCCAATATTTCTCCAACTTTCTCCAAATTTTGGCTTGGCTTGCCAGGCTGATGGGGAATACTGAAATTCCAGTGCATGTGAAAGTTACAGTTTCATGGCCCTAGAAAAATGAATGGGATCAACATTCCTAAGTCACCGTGTATAATTTCTGACGTTTGATCATCAATAGCTAATGAAAATGAAAATATTTTGCTTCCTTGGATTGCTAAAAAATAAACTAGTAATGGACTAGTAATAATAAAGTTGAATGTCAAATTCCATAGCTGGGAAACCTTCTGTGAGCGTCTCTGTTTGTATACTGTGGCCTTTTGCTGCAGAATGAATTGAGCCTGGCCAAGAAGGTGTTAGCTATTAATTTAATATGCAAGATATGCACAGCTTACAAAATGATGTGTTTATTTGGGCGCTTTGAGTTGTGAGTCAAGTCAGCCTATGCCAGTTAACGATGATGGGTCAGATAATGAGTACCCTTCAGATTGTCATCCAACATTTCATCCTAAGTCATAAAGTGGTTTGTTTTGAGCAAGTTTGAATCTGAACGTTATGGTTTAGTATTTGAGGCAACCTACATCTCCTAGATTTATGTTAAATGTG
Organism: Pseudoxenodon macrops; assembly: GCA_032467955.1. Classification (NCBI taxonomy): domain Eukaryota; kingdom Metazoa; phylum Chordata; class Lepidosauria; order Squamata; family Pseudoxenodontidae; genus Pseudoxenodon; species Pseudoxenodon macrops. The sequence continues at coordinate 56,065 of JANHFT010005431.1, forward strand.
GTCATTGGCCACAAGGACACCGTAGTCTGACACACATAACTTTAATGGATGGTGGAAGTACTTTACCTTCTGGATGCCAATCAAAGTTTGTGTTCAACTTCTTTGTAATTGTACTTTGTTCAATCTCTCTCTCTCTCTGTCTCTCTCTCTGTCTCTCTCGCTCTTCCTTTCTCTCTCAAGCAAAAGGCCTGTCTTGGTTCTTCAAAATGAAACCCTCTATTCCCAAAGGCGACCATACACTAGTGAGGATGAAGCCTGGAAGTCCTTTCTTGAAAACCCCCTTACAGCAGCTACCAAAGCCATGATGAGCATCAACGGAGACGAGGACAGCGCAGCTGCTTTGGGCCTCTTGTACGACTACTATAAGGTAGCTCATGGGAGCTTGGGACTGCTGGGATTTAATTTGCATTCTTCACGCGGGGTTTTTTAGCAGCAGTAAACTGTATGGGTTTCTGTCAGCCTCATGTTACTATTAAGACCTACTGTAAATAGCTGGACACCACACTCTAGAGTCGGACACCACTGGACAGGAAAACCTTTACCGTTACCTACTTTTCTCTCCTCCTTAGGGTTGGTTATAAGCCCAACACAAGTATGAGTACTGATCTCTCTTCAGAACTAACTGTCAGACTGAAGAGAGCTGTTGTAAATGTATTTGTAGCTTTGTTTCATTTTGGTTTGGTTTGTTAATTTTATTTTACAGTGTTTGTATATTTAAAGCAGTGTATATGCATGGTTATTATATATATATATGTATGATGATTATGCATATGTGTCTTCTCTGTAAACTGCCAAGAATCCTTAGGGATTCAGTGAAGTAGCCGTCATTGTCGTCATCATCGTCATCATCATCACCATTATAATCTTTTAATAGTCTATTGGACCTGGAGTTTCAACACAGAATTCCTGAAATATATAGACCAACCCTGAAAATTCTATGTTCTGATTATGATAGCCTTCCAAGGTGGCTTATGGTTGACTTACAAGCAAACAAAGCACTGCCTACAGTTGAGTCTGTATTTTTCCAGTGCTTCTTGACTCACGTAGGACTGCACACATACACACCCCTCCGATTTGCTAAGTTGTGCTTAAAGCCATTTTGTGCCACATTCTTGCCTTTTTGACAAATAGTCAGCTGCTTAAAGAGGGTGTTCCCACTGTCATTTATATGATTTGTGTTTAGCAGACACAATTGTTTGGATGCAAAGGTGTTGCTGATACAGCAGATTTCCATGCTGGAGGATACTGAGCTAACAAGCAAATTGCTTTGTAAAAAAAAGTTGTTAAAGTACAAATAATCTACTTCATGTTTACGAAAGCTGTGATCATCGTTGTTGTTTTTTAGACTGTAGAATTTCCACAATATTTGTATCATGTCTTAAAAACAAATGTTAAACTGAAATAGGAGATATAATAAATAGAATGCCTTGGCCATAATCTCCTATTCGATTGATAAAGCAATTCTGAAGTTGTTAGCTTTGTAAACAAGGCTGATCGTTTTTAGCTGATATCTCCAAGCCAAATACTTATGCTTTTAAAATGTATTTCTGATACAGTGTATTCCAATACAGTGTATTCCAATAACTGTTAATATCCTAAAAAACTCTGCTTAGTTACTGCCTTTTTAATAAATTAATTGATACATTTTATATTCCAAGGTTCCCCGGGAAAGAAAAGCTTCTACAATGAAACCAGATGTAGACCAGTCTGATCAAGATCATGGGAAAAGGTTTTGTATTCAGTTTTGAAATTTGTATATACATGTTTTAAGCCAGGATCCTTTTTAAAGAAAGCAATAAATTTTAATTACATTGAGATTTGGTTTTTTTTATAGTGAGTTGACACCAAGATTTTGTTTACCCTCGGCTGTTGATTAAATCAAAGTATCTTAGCTTATACAAATTGGTTAGCTGCAATAATTGTGTTAGCAAATCAGTTGGCAAAACCAATGAACCAAGTTATGCTTTAATTTGTGCAAGATATGAATCCAGTGAGACTTTATCAAGTTGTTTAAAACTTGAGTTTATACAGAATATATGTAACTCCACTCTTGTTTTCAGCTTAATATAGGTAGATTAAGATAAATAAAGAAGTGTCTGGCTTATGTGACTAAACTTGGGTATTTCAAAAAGAATAAATTCTTGGAAAATTCAAACACTAGGCATGTCCCAAAAGTCATTCATATTTTTCTCCAGATTATCACTACAGATCTATAACCTGAATTTTTCAATTGTTAGGAGTTTCTGATGGTGCTTTTATAACTAATTATGCAATGTGATCTTGCTACCTTTGACTATATGAGCATTAGAAGATTTGCCTATTTGGCTCTTAATTTATAGTTGCAGTGTCTTTACTTGAGATACTTGGTCTCTGATGAAAATGTGTATTATGTGATTGCAATTGCTAGTGCAAAGCCTCAAGCTAGACATACCAACTGTAGGATGGTGCTAAGGAATTTCTGAGAGATTCCAGGAACGGAAAGATAGTCACTGGTTAAAAAGGGCAAAAGACTTATCCCAATATTCAAAAATGCTAAGTTTGAAAGAAAGATTATATGCATCTGTTTTGCCCCCTTATCTCCAGTCTGAAGAAAATAAAAAAAAAGGGAGAACAAATAGTGGAAGGGTCAGAAATCTTCCCTCAGTGCTTAGTATATCTATTGTCTTTTTTCCAACAATGTGTTTGTCTGAATTAGTATTTTGCTCACTGGTAGCAATAGGAGAATAATTCGCGGAGGAGAGGTAACATCAAACAGGCGTCGGCATTAGCGTTTCTCCTCTTGAAATTGATTCTTTCTGCCATACGTTTAATCCACCACTCAATCAGTTCTCTTGTTTTGTTTAGGAACAGTATGCCAAACCTGATGGAACAGTCACTCATTTCTGCTGGGGAGAACAGAGTGCAAGTCTTGAAAAACATGCCTTTGAATATTGTCCTTCCACACAGTTCCCAAATGGGCATTGACAAGAGGGGCCACCTGACAACCCCAGATACTACAGTCACTGTCTCCATTGCATCTATGCCCCCACATTCAATCAAGACAGAAACTCAGTCGCACAGTTTCACTGTGGGCATCCCTCCAAATGTCTATCACCCAGAAGCGCCGGACAGGGTGGTGACTCTAGATCGGAGCCTCAACACCGACCAGTTTAGCACCAACAGCCAACCTCAAAATTCCCAGCGACGTACTCCTGATTCCACCTTCTCAGAGTCTTTTAAAGAAGGTGTGCAAGAGGTACAAGAAGTAACCTGCATCTTCTGCTTATGGGGCTCTTAGCCTAGAACTGGGCCTTCTGTAGTGATGAAGAAAAGCTGTATAATGTAACGTTGGAACAGGATCTTGGGTAGACAATTGGCCTTCCAGGGAATGATGCAAATGAGTTCTTACAGTTGCAAATTATGACTACACATATATAATAAAAACAGTAAAAGTAACAGATTTTGTTGTTAACAAAATAATAGATGGGAATAATTATAAGAACTTTGATGTAACAGATGTCATCCTTTGTCCCTGCTCATTGTCCAGACATTCATGTAAGATAATCACTATAGATTCCGAGTAAACATAATGAGATTATGTTGGAAAAAGATTAAAAATGCAGATCTTAGAATTTTGGCTACTTGAATGTTGACCATATTAAAAAGCAGAGACTAACTCCCAGCTCTGAGAATAAATAACAATGACATTCCTTCTCCTTTCCCCACTGATTTTGAGTGTACTCACTAATCTACACATGGATATCAAGTTCCCATTTAATTCTTATGTAAACCTGAAATTTCAGTCCAGTGGATTAGAAATAGAAGATATTTTTTTCCCAAGTTGGATATGGGTATATAATTCTAAATTTAAAACAAAAGCAACTTCTGTACAGTATGAAATTGCTAGCATGGCTCACCTTACAGGAGGTGGCTCACTCACCTTGAATGTCAGCAAATTATGTTTGTTTGATACATAGGTTACCTGGGTTCTAGACTAAGCTTGTTTTGTATCTGAATTATGGTTGTCAGCAAATAGTCTATTGATGATAAATTTAGTGCTGTAGTACTACTTAAAATGGCTGTTTGTTTGAAATCTTTATGAATACCTACAGGTTTTTTTCCCTTCTGAACTGAATCTTCGGATGGCCAATGTGAATTCTGAAGACTATGTGTTTGAAAGCATTACTGGGTAAGTGTGTTTCCCTGCAAATTTAGCTCTTGCACAACAACTGGATTCTGATGCTCTTGCAAACTTGTCTTGGCACACCTCACATTTGCTCCGTCCTCTTGCTCATGCTCTGCTTTGTGAAATGAAAGACCGAGTGGTGAGATTTGGCCATTCCGTTTCTAATCCTTTTGGAAATATCACATGAATCAGAACACGTACACAAGAATGTGCCTAGGTAAAATGAGGTACTTTTCCACCCTTGGCTTGAAACTTAAAAGTTTGGTGTTGTAAAGCCCTGTGGCCTCGCAAAGAAAAGCAGGTGGATTAATATTGAGTCTGTGGAAGTGTATTTCATGGCTCTTTTGGTGTACCACAGAAAGTGAGCTGTGAATCAGAAAATGCTTCTACCACAAAAACACATGAGTGGGTCTCAGGCATTCTTTCTGTCACTTTTGTCACTTTTTGTCTCTAAGTTGGAGGAAGGCTGAGAGTTTCACTTAATCAGACAATGAAAATGAGGTGCTTCGAAAGCATTATATAAATGTTATTATTTTACTCTTATTACTTACTAGGCAGTGTTTTTTCTCATTCTACGCAAATATAAAATACTGCAACCCAAGTGCAGATTAGCGAGTGTAACATCTTCACAGCAGATTTTTAAATCAGAGTACCAAATTCTAGATACTTCTGGTGGCATTTTTAAAGTCTGCAAATCATCTGCCTCATTCCTAAAATTATAAGAGTGGATCCAGGTGTGATGTCATCTTAAATTTCCAATCCTGTTTTTCTCACAGATCTGCCATTTATGGTCAGTCCCACCATTGAGTCTTCAGCTCTAATATCTAGCACACTGGGATTGTTATGTTTGGATGATTGCATGCAATAAGTTGTTTATAAAATTTCCTGTTCTGAATTTTTCCAGGAACAACTTTGAATATACGTTGGAAGCTTCAAAATCACTTCGGCAGAAGCCAGGAGATAATACAATGACTTATCTAAACAAGGGCCAGTTTTATCCCATTACACTGAAGGAAATTAGTGGCGGTGAAGGAATCCATCAACCCATCAGTAAAGTTAGAGTGAGTTACAATTAAAGAAAGTGTATAGGAGAGAAGCTAATGGCAAAGGCTGGTAACAGCATTTCTGGTATGGAAGAGGGGAAATAATTTGTTTGTGGATGACCCAAACTTTTTATGGGCTACCATAATTTGTAGGGCTATAAATAGTCCGTAACTTCTCAATTGACTTTGATCTGATCCATCAACTTGTTTCCTCTCTTTTTAGCAAGTTTTTCCTTAGAATATAAAGAGATCTTTTTTGCTTGCAGTCTGGGAAGGTGTACTGTATTAATCTAAATTAGCCCTGTAGTTTTTGGATCAGGTGTGTACAATTCTTTCTTTATGCTCTTAACAGTGGCTGTTAGGTAGAGCAGGCTGACAAATAATTACTACCTTCTTCATTAATAATATTCACATACATCAAAATACCTATCTATGAAAAAGTATGAAATCATGAATAATGACAACATTTTGTGGCTGGGCTGGTTTGATTTTTCCAAAAACACGTAACCATTTATGATGCTGTTATAATGAACCAGACTTCCTCAATGATACTTAGTAATCCTCATTACAAAGAGCAGGTGTCTATTTCTAACTTTCCCGAATAAATAGAGGTTCTTCCTTTCTTTTGGAAGAATGTAGGGAACATTTTCAAGTACCATTGAAAGGCAGAATGTTACCAGCCTATTTAACAAGACTATTTCTCTATTTTATTATTATGCTGCTTCCTAAACTATTTCAAGTTACGATTTCTTGAAATGTTACTATGTTATTGTTTGAGGATTTTTACTTTTGCTGCCATTGTAGGCAGGGGTGAAATCCTATCGGTTCTGCCTGGTTCTATAGAGTAGGTTGCAAGCAGCTGGTGACGTCATAGAACCGGTCCTGTTAAAACTCTTAAATCTGTTA
>JANHFT010005431.1:68752-89877 GCA_032467955.1 Pseudoxenodon macrops
AGACAAATTCCTTGTGTGTCCAATCACACTTGGCCAATAAAGAATTCTATTCTATTCTATTCTATTCTATTCTATAGGTTGGCCTAATTGTGAAGACTTGTAGGAGCAGTCCATTGCTCCCTTTTTAGAGATTTACTTCAGAAAAGTATGATGTTATTGAATATCTTTTCCCACTTTCTGTTCCCAGATTTTGCAGAAAGTATCACTCATCTGTGGCTGCATTTTCTGGCTGGGAATTATAAGAATTGGGGCTGAATAGTATTGGGGTCAAAGTGTTAGAAAAGGCTGCTACAGAACAATAATGAACATTCCCCTTTTCCATGTCAACAGGCCCAAGTTTTTTTTTAAGGATTCTAATTGAGTTTGATCTTATAACATTATCAAATAGCAGGAAGCAAAAACAGATTTCTCATAACTATTTTGGATTGCTGTGTTTCTTATTTAATCTTTTCCTCCTCCTTCAGAGAGAACAGATTTGACAGCGATTCTTGATCAGATTACTGGCAGACAGAGCAGCAATTCTTTCTTAGCACTCTGATCTTATCAGGAAGAGATCTAGCCAATTTCCACTATTTTCATTACATGGTTCATTTGACTGCTCCATTTATTTATTTTTAATTACCAGACAAAGACTTTTATGTGGTGCTGTGCACAGGGAAAGTAGAGACAAAAGCTGAGTTTAAGTGAGGCCCTTACTACATTTCTTGTATGGTAAATCATGATAACAAGTTTTGCATTAAAGGATATGATGAATTGGCTGCAGAACCAATTCTCCAATTAATTCGGAGAAACTTCATTTAACACTGTTAACTTGGATTGGCGCAAATGTGTGGCAGGCATTAATTCAATGGAGACGAGTGGAAGAATTGGCTAGGAAATAAAAAGATAAGCAGTCCTTTGAGATGAGCTCCACCGCCATATAGACTCTTGGCAACCATCTGGAAATGGTTTCTCGTTGCCTCCTTCTGAGGTGTTTATTTCAGACTTCTCAGCTTAACCCTAATGATCTCCCACTCAACTAATAAATAAATTATACCCCACTTTGCCTTTTCAAGATTAGTCAAAGTCAACTAGGTAACATATGCTAAAAAATGCAGAACAGAAGGAAAACATATAATATGAATTAGTTAGAAAGGAAGTGTTTTTTTTTAAAGTCTTTTATTAAATAAACGTTAAAAATATTGGACACAGTGTGACCATCCTGGTTTTGTCATTTCTATACATATTTTTTTACATAACAACAAATATAATTACTACTCGTCATACATTGCTATTTTGATCTTATAAACATATCCCTTGTCCTCATTTGTTTCTTTATCTAAGCATTGTCCAGTTTCCGTTCTCCAAACCCTAAGTCTTCTCTGACTCCTTTTCCTCCTTTCCAGCCATTGATACAGTTTGTTCCATATTTCAAAGTATTCTGTCTCACCCTTATTTTTGAGTTCTAGTGTCAGCCTGTCCATTTTGCACAGGCCACGGTTTTCTTTATCATTTCTTCTTCCGAGAGGATTTCTTCGTTTTTCCAATATTGCACATAAACCAGTCTTGCTGCAGTTATAACATGTGACATTAAGTATATCTGTCCTTTGTCATATTTCTCTTTTGTGATTCCTAGTAGGCATAGTTCTGGTTTCAAATCTATATTTTGTTCTAGTATCTCTTCCAGCCATGTCTTTATCTGGTGCCATGGAAGGTTGAAAGACTTACTGAGAATAAAAAGAAATCAGGAAAGATACATGAAAGATACATAAGGTAGCTTACTTCAAGACGGTATCCTTCCGTGAGATAGCCAGCATCAAGTTAGGAAAAGCAATTGTGTAAAAATAAATACGAACATATTTATAGCCTGGTTCTTAGAGTAGTATACAGTATTGATTGTTTTCACTCTCCTTTTCTTCCTCAACTGTTCCCACTTTTCTCATTACAAGGTTTGTATTTCATGGCCATTTGGCATCTCACAGCAGATTACTGCTTCATCATTTTGCAGTAGGTTTGAAAACAGGCACACAGTACTGTACAATAATTTTTCTAGACATACCGTAGTTGCAGGTTTCCAAATAATTAGCCTTAGGGGTATCTTGTGGCAATAAGCCACTAAAAATATATTGCGAATTCTTGAACGGTGGGCTACTTAGCTTTGTTAGCTTCTTTGCAAAGTTACAAGTTAGGGTTAGAGAGAGAAAAATGTTGGAATATATGCCAGCACATCTGTCTATATCTAACTCATAAGAGAAATGAAGCTATTACTCCAGATGATTATTAGCATCAGTTTATCGCCTTCTATATTGTAGGTGTTGTTGTAAATTCTTTTGCCCAGCAGAGGGTGTGTGCACATCAAAAGACCCTCCCTGGAAAAGACCATCACACCTGCTGAAAACACAGACTGGGAAATTCTATATCGTGGGATGCTGCAAACGGCCATAAATGCAGGCAGTTGCAGAGTGCCCAAAATGCATTCACATGTTTGTGGAGGGGTGGGGTGGGGGGGAATGAGACGTGAATTTGAATCTGGGTTATAAGTAGCTTTTTCAGAGTCCATTGTAACCTTGAACGGCTGCAAGTTGAGAACTACGGTATTTATAGACGCCAAATTCCATTCCTTAGTGCAAAGCTTGTAAGGGGACCCTCCCTCCCAACACACACCATGTTAAATGGTGATTATATCATGAAGAGAGCCAACCTAGAGTAGTGGTAAAGGCATCAGGCTAGAGATTTGGAGTTCTACTCCTGCCTTAGTCACAAATCTACCTTGGGTCAGATGGTCTTCCTCAAACCTAGGCAGAATAAGGTCATGGCAAATCACTTGTGGAAATCTTGCCAAGAGAAATGCAGGGACTAGTCTAGGCAGTTGCCAAAATCAACAGTGACTCAAAGGCAATCCCAGTGCAAAGGAGAAGAAAATAGAAAAGAAAGAAAGAGAGAAAGGAAGAGAAAGGAAGGAAGGAAAAAGGAAAAAAAGGAAGAGGAAGAGTAGGAAGAAGAGGAAGAAGGAAGGAGAAAGAAGGAAGGAAAGAAAGAAAGAAAAGGAGAGAGAAAGAAAGAAAGAAAGAAAGAGAAGAAGGGAGAAAGAACTCTTAAATAGTAATTAAAATGAACTACACATAACAAACCCATTCCCTAGTTAATAGAAAGGATGATCACTATGGTAAGTTTAAATACCTATATGGAATTCCTATACCTATATGTCATTAAATTTATCCTATAACAGGATACCATATCATCTTATTTTTAGAATCTAAATCATTTTCAAAAATAGATAATATTAATATCTTGGACCCATTCCTTAAAATCAGGAAGGTGAGTTTCTTTTCTAGCTGCATAGAATTATCCTCTTTGTTATACCCCAGACTTAAAAGTCTGCATGAGATGACAAAATGCACGATTTAGGAATGTAGTTCAGTATCATATTGAAATCCTTAAATATAATATTTCTTCCAAAGTTATATTAATAGATGTATTAATTTGAAACCAAAACAAGGCTGTAACAGAACAAGACCAAATCATGTGAGTTAAGAGAATGTTCAAATTTCTTACATCGACAACCTAAGACAGTTACCAACCATTCCTTTTCAATCATTTTAAAATAATATTTTAAATTTAATTTTTAAATCATGGGGAATGTATTTCACTTTTTTTAACACATGGACTTATTGATTTCCCAAAATGTAATATTGTAATACAAAAAGCAGGTGCGGTGTGGGGCAGGACAGAGGCTTTCCTTTCCCCTGCATTGGGCCCACACTACCACTTCTTCCAAAAACTCCTTTGCTCGGCATGTGGTAGAGAGATTTACTAGTTCTGGCATTTGACAGAATTAGGCATCATCATCCACAAACCTTATCCTCACTGTTAGCGTTTCTCTCTTGATTATCGTGCTATTCTTAAACCAGTTACTTCAGAATGGACAAAGTATGGCAGATTGGACAAAGTCAGGCAATAGATTGGCTTGCTGGTGAATTCTGGGAGTTGAAGTCCACATGCTTAAAGTTGCCAAGAAATAGGGACAGAGGAGACCAAGGACTCTGAGTCAGTGCAACACAATTTGTTTATTCCTTGCAACCCAGAAGAAACTTATCTTGGGTTGGCACAGAGATTCAACACTCTTGACTGCGTGGGAGAGAGCAGGAAGAAAGGGAAGGAACTCCTGTTTAAGAGGCATTGGAGCCTGATATGAAAAAACCCTCTTATTTTTCATCCCTCCTTCCCAGTAGTTGATCTATCACTGTAAACTTAAAAATGAAATAAAATGGGTCTGGCTTGTATTACCAATTACCAATGGGGCTGAAGTGCCCTTGCAGACCTATGTCTGTGTGCAAAGGCTTTCAGAATCACATGAAAATCCAGAAAGCATGTGTGAACTGCTAAGATTTTAGAAGTAGCTCAAACTTCTATATCTTCATGGCCAATGTCACTGATCTTATACAAATGACTTGCTGTGTTAGGGACGAATGCATTATCCAGACAAATGGCTTTAGTGGATTATTTGCCGTCTCTATAAAGCTGATTGAGCAGTCACCTAAAAATGGTTGGAAGAGTCTGCCACCACAGATCTTATTTTGCTTGCCATCGCAGCCTTAAGTTTATCTGTTACATCTGGTAACAGGTAACAGTTTTATAATTTCCTACAGTTTTTCTTATCAATGCAATGTTGAGTCCCCAGAGGTACATTCCGAGGAACCAAAGGACATGTCATGGCCCAGGGGATTGGCCAGATGACCTCTTCGTTGGGCTCTTGAGTATAAGATTTTGGCAACTATCCAGGGCTACCAAGTACTGCTCCAAGTACCAGGATGGTACATGGAGGGTTCACGTACCATCCTGTGGCACAATGGTCATCCACAGGACTTATGACCACAATTGAGCCCAAAATTTATGTTGCTACGTAAGACATTTGTTAAGTGAGTTTTTTCATCATTTTACGACCTTTCTTGACACAGTTGTTACCCAGGACAATCCAACCATCATTAATATGAGTTAGTTGCCAAGTGTCTGGATTTGATCATGTGACCATGGGGAAATGCTGCAATGGTCACATGTGAAAAGCAGTCATAAGTCACATTTTCAGTGCCGTTGTAATTTCAGTCATTAAACAAACTGTTGTAAGTCGAGAACTACCTGTACATGTGGATGCATTCGTGGGAAAGCTCCAATTAGCCTGTGGCACAGGGTGGGTAACTCCCTCTGTGTTAAAAGCTGCAAGTTCTGACTAGTTGGCAGGCTGGATGAGATTCCAGTGATGTGGTGACATCACTAAATAAAGTGGGCCTAACTTTTATTTTTATCATTGTGACTACTGAAAGGTAGAAATTGGAACAATTCACCTCTCAAAGGACTTCTGCTCCAATTTTCATTTGTATTCGACTTTTAACTCAAAAATTGCGCTGATAAAATTTAGCTATATTGCTGATCAATGTGGCACAGTTTGGGAGTTTTTATTAAATGGAGGGTTTGAAGCAATGTAACTTCTCAGAGGTTTTTTGTTTTCATTCCAGGCCTGACCTTGGCACCAAAGAGGGGGGGAAAAGTGCTGTCAAAATATGGCCATTCTGAGGATAGATTTCAGCAGTGCAGTCTCCAGAGAAAGAGATAGGATGCTGGGAGCAGTTTCAGGCTTCCCTCTATTTTATAGAAACATGTAGAATCATGGAGGATTCCCTTAAAAGTAAAAGTGGAGGAAAGCAGCTCAATTATTACAATTAATATATTGATTGTATTAATGCACTCCTTTAGATTATGAGGTCACTTACAGCTGTAAAGATGTGGGTTTTTTTCCTCGTGACACACTCCGTCACCTGGATCTTCAAAATAAGGTGTTGCCCCTTTTATCTGTATAACCAGTTTGGTTAGGATGAAATTAAATGAGAGACGTATGGATGAGTCAGTCACGCTTGGCATTTGTGATCATTCAGACTGTAGCACAGGCGTTAGCAGTCTTTTGCACGTTTCCTTGAAAATAAATTCTAATGTGTTCAGTGGAATGTGCTGGGAGTAACTGTGCAGAGGATTGCAGCTTCTTTTTCCTTCTTCCTTGTATTTGCAGTTCACAGCCTTATGATCATTGCTTCGAGTAGGTGATTTTTGTACACTGTTTCCATTTGGGTATATTTCTGCTCTTAATTGCAACATGCTCCAGCCAATATAATCTCAAAAATGAATGAGATTTATAACTCCCGCCACCAAAGTCAGGCAACCCAATTCTGTTCAGGTGTAAGAGAGAAAGCTTGTTTGAATTCCGTGAGGTTTAATCTCTGGCACTGTTTTAATCATAACACATCAAAAGTGTTTACTCAGAAATCAGTCATAGGGAGTCCGGCATGATCTACTGTGTAGGATGTGTGCATAGGATTATCTGTATATATACACACAATCTTAACTGATCGGTTTACTGAATAAAGCTTGCAACCTTTACTTCAACCAAGAATGAGAAACAGCCAGGCCCAAGGAGTAGATTCTGGCCCAGATTCTCTCCTGTGGGCTGAACTTCATTTAAATTGGGGCAGGAGCCAAGCCCTGCCTCTCAGGAATGAGGCATCAAGGCTTTGAAGCAACTTTCTTTGTGCCTTGAAACAGGCCTTGTAGTTCTTCCTTGCCCTACAGGGAGGAGCACCTTTAAAGGCCAGGTCCAAAGCAGTTGGCTTCTACTGCCAAAGTCCCTGCTAGACCAAGTGCAGGATCAGCTGTCTGCACCTTCCTCCAGGGATAAAAGACAGGTGTCTGTAGCTGGGCTCCCCCCCACTTCCCCAAGGCCCTCCATCTGGGCCCAGATTGTAAGGAAGACAAGGGAGGGGCCATGCTTCACCCATACACTGGTGTTTATTCGCTCATTCTCTTTTCATAGATAACAACGTTACTCTTAAGAGTGTGGATTATATGAAAAGAATCTTCATAATTAAAGTTTTATGTCAACAGATCATGGCATTGGATTGTCAAATATCTTCTTGCAAGCTCCATTTTTTTTATAGGCTGTCCAGCTTTCTTACTGGGAAACTGCTTGCCTATATCTGAAAGACTCCAAATGGGTTTCCTCACTGTAAACAGCAATCTTTGAGACATAGTTCAGTGGGACTTGCTGGATAGTTTTCTTTTAATTGTATTTCTAAACTTTAATAATTCTTCCAGCTGCTGCCACAAAAAAGAACCCCTTTTGCAGATTTGATTACATTGGCAAGAGAAACTTTCTGCTTGGTTGATTGCCTGTCTAAATATTTATTTATCTCTCTGTCATCTATCATCTGTCTATCCATCAATCAATCCATCTGTCCAGCTATCTGTGTTGTTTACATTGGGGATAAAGCATTTTCCTCAAAGTTAAGGCAGCTAACGTTTACTGAATATGCTTGATTACTTTTCCTGTACCTTAACAGAAGTGTCCCCAGTTCATTGACTTTTTCTTCAGACTACTTAATCTCTCTTAAATCTCTCATTAGCTTCTTGTTTTTAGCCTTCACTTTTCCCATCAAATTTCCCTCAAAGCTTCCCGTGATCCCTTCAAGAACAACCAAGTCAAATAATTTTTCCAATTGTCTGACAGATCTTTTCATAGTTTAAAAATCTCACCAATTATATTCCTTACGAGCTTTCTGATTGCTAATAGAGCAGTGGTTTTACCTTCTGACCAATCCAAATCAACTTTTACAATACATCAATCTTTTTTAAAACCCCAGCTTAGATCTTCTTTCCCTAACAATCCTAATTAAGCAACCATATTGCCACCTGTCTAATGCAGACTAACAAAAATAGATTTTTAGTTTTTCATCTACATTAAAATTCCTCTCAAAGACTACTTATGGAATACAGTGGTTTTTAATGAATATATTCTTTCAAGTTTCCCTTTGGTTGCTGCTAAAAAAATTTTTTGTAGCCTAGATTGCATCAACTGCTCCTAGATCTGCTAAATGTACAAAATATCTCCCATGGGATTATCCATGTTAGATCTGCTGACATGGTATTTCTAGGCAATTGAGGTACAGGAGTATAATTCCCATTTATTAAAACTCATTGAATGAATAATTCTCAGCATTCTTAAGTGTGGGAAAAATATTACAAAGCGAACACACCCACTTACCTAGGCAGACTTATGGCATATTAATTTACCTCAGGGAATTCCTGAATAATGCTCTTGATATTTTTCTCTCGGTTTACAGGTGCTGTTCTTCCATTAGGTTTTCACAGAATGTTATGTATCTATGATTTTTTTTTCTGGTAAACCACTGTCCCTGTTTTATATATTACTACCTTTAAAATTTTGTATGGCTTTTTTTTTTTTACTTCAGCTACTTTCTCAAAATTGCTACAGCAACTTTTTGGTTGCTATATTTATTTATTATTTATTAATTAAATTTTTATACCGCCCTTCTCTCAAGAGACTATATATTGACAGGGAAGGGAGCTCCAGAATTTACAGCCATAGACTGTAAATTGAAATCATAGTCATAAATCAAGTCATAAAGTGATAGCTCAGTAATATGCAGCAGAAGGGCTCAGGTTTAGGGAAAGCATTTCTAAAGTTTATATCAAGATTGTGCATAGGTGTCCTCCTCTCAAACATCTCCACACATTTTTGAGCAGTGAAGTGGTGGTGATGCTTGGTCAGTGTTGGGTTTTTCCCCCCCTTCTTGAAGAGGAATTGGAATTATTCAATATTTTTAATGGGAGGATTTACCAAGAACAGTGAGAGCGGCTAGCTTTGTTCAGTGCTTATTGGCTGTTCTTAATGCAAAAATGACAGTAGAACAACATACTGATAGTTTTACCATCTTTTTTGCTTCTTTTCTAATATCCTGCTTGACTCCCCCCCCTCCCCACAAACGTCCCAAGGGAAAAATAAGAATTCTTCTATTTTCGTGAGTGTGTAATGAGACAAGAAATTTGTGCTCACCTCTCCGGAAAATAATTGCAGGCATCTTGACTATGAGATATTTTGAGCTCTTTATTTTGGTTTTGAAATATAGTATCTCTGGTCACAGTCTGATAGAGTGTGCCTTCTCTTTTCTTATTCAGTGAAGGATAATGATGCCTGCATGTAGCAGTTCTTGTGTACATGCACTGAGCAATTTCCCAATAATAGATGCCTTGTGGATATCTGAGTATCTCAAGAATTGTCGGATTTGCCCACACAAGCAGAACCTCAAAATGCATCAGCATCTACACTTGTACATAGTCTCCCCCTTTCTCTTACGATTTGCATTTGAGGACCAAATGATAGAAAATGTTTATCAAAACCCACAAGCCAATTTTCATATATCGTAAGAATGCGGAATAGTCCTCTAAAACCAGGAAGGCTATCATAAGAGGAATCTTGCTGTACAGGCTGAAGGGGTTCAACAACTTCACCAGCTACATGATTCTTCAGCAACTTTTGGGTGGGAAATACCTAGCATAGTCATCTAGCTTTCTTCTTTCCTTCAAAACACAGATACAAGATTCTCTCCTCTTTGAAAAGCATCAATTTTCTTAATTTCACTAAAAAAAAAAAAAGCTATGAGGCTATTCGCGTGACTCACAATACTCCTATCGTTGCATGTTTTAATCCGATTTTAAAAGTAGAAACTTATTTTAGATAGCTATCTCAAAAGTTGCTGAAACACCTCTCTTATCCTCGCTTTTTGTAAACCACAAAAATGAAAAGAGCTTATAGAGTAATCATTACAAAATGTAGCATCTATAGTTGGTTTCTATTTGCAGACAAGGGGGAGACCTCAAAATGATTTGTCACTCTGATGTTAATAAAACAGGTGGGTTTGCTTTCAGATCTACCGTGTTTTCCCCAAAATAAGACCGGATCGTTTATTAATGTTTGCCCCAAAAGACACATTAGGGCTTATTTTTTGGTTAGATCTTATTTTTGGGGAAATACGGTACTAAATGCATCTGGCTGATTATCTTAACTGGGGCTTATTTTTGGGGTAGGGTTTATATCATGAGAATCCAGAAAAATCATACTAGGGCTTATTTTCCAGTTGGGTCTTATTTTGGGGAAAGCACCTTAGTAAGCGAGGAGACTGACACATATTTGGTTGTTTTGAAGTTTGCAACAATGCCTTTCAGAGGGAGGGAAGGAGGAAAGGTTGCTTTGAGGAATAGATTATAGAATATGGAGCACTCTATTGACCATATGGCTGTCATTGCATTCACACTAGTAATTTATTTTCTTTGCAATGCCTTTTATGCCTTGAGTGATTCAAAACCTTGTCTCTCAGCCCAATTTATTTAAGCTCAAAGAACCTGATATCAATTTTAATATGTGATAATCCCCCAGATATTAGGACTATTTTGTTTTTTCACTCATGTGCATATGAATGACTATTGGAAATAAGTTCTCAAGAGCATGTGACTTCTAAGGAAAAATACATGTGCAGAGTTGTTAGATATTATTACTGTGTAGCAGGGTAGTGTAGTTAAAAGTTGATATTGACTTGATAGCACATAATCAGTTAATCAGTGGGGTAATAATAATATGAAACTATACCACATATAGGGGCATGATGGCTCAGCTGTTAAAGACACTGAGCTTGTCAGCTGGAAAGCTTCTATTCTTGCCCCAGATCCTGCCCACCTAGCAGTTCAAAAGCATGCAAATGCAAGTAGATTAATAGGTAACACTTTGATGGGATGGTAACAGTGTTCTGTGCACCTTAGCATATAGTCATGCTGGCCACATGACCATAGAAGCGTCTTTGGGCAATGCTGGCTCCCTTAGCTAAGAAATGAAGGTGAACACTGCCCTCTAGAGTCGGACACAACTGGAAAGGGGAAATCTTTACCTTTTCTATACCATATATATTTTTACAATTTTTTTCATTTGCAATGCAAACTTTTTTTAGAGCAGGGATTATTTAAAAAAATTGAATAAATTCCATTTTTTTCTCTTTTGTTCGTACAGTTAAAAGCTTTTATGGTGTGACATACTATACACAAAAATGAGTTAGGAAATCTATTTGTATTGCAATGCCTGATTTGTTACACTAGGAGGCTCACATTCCCCATATATCAGTTCTAAATTTAGATTTTCTTTGGAAGGAAAGCAGCATTGAAGTAAATTACTCTATTGGGATGATATTGCTTAATAATTGCTGTTGATTGACAATTGCGTTCACATAGTGTGTACAAAAAGTATTGCCCTGAATCCCTGAAAATATGCTAAGGCAAACTGTTTCAAAGAATGAGTTTTTTAAATGTACCTTGAAGAGTTAAAAGCAGTGGGTGAGTCCATGAGATGCAAGTATCTTACACTGCCAGTTCTCTGCTTTTTTAGACTTCACACTTTTACTAAAAATAAATGTGAGGAGAAAAACCATTGAACATGTACAGTTGTGCAACGTTTACTATTTCTTATTTGCATAAACCACAGTCACCTATAGAATAATAAACAGAAATCTAAGCTAAGTTTAATTATTTGTAGCCTATCCTTTTATTTGTTTCCTTTTCTTTTGCTATTTTTATATTTTTTTCTAAAATGTCTAATATATAAATATATAGACAGAAAGCGAGGCAAAAAAAATCTAAGCTGGTGATACATACTGTTAGGTTCATCACAGAGTTGGGTTCTGGATCCTCTTGCTGCTCATTTAGGGTCGTGCCATATACGTGCGCATGCAACAATAAAAAAATAGCTTCTGCGCATGCGCAGAAGCAAAACCCAAGATGGTGCCGCCCACGGAGACACCAACAGAACCGGCTCCATGACGTCATCGCTGAGCTACTAACGGTTCTAAAGAACCAGTTAGAACTGGTAGGAACCCACCTCTGGTTCATCAAGACATTATAACCCCAGTTATTTTTCTGAATGCCAGATGAGCATTTGCTTAGTAACTGAGAATTAACTATGTTTGTAAAATCTGTAAGTGCACCTTCTGTGAGGTTAATATGTCCACTGCTGCTTTGGGATAAAATCCTAAAAATCCTTAGTCATATGAATAGGCCTTTGGTCTGCAATGTATATATAACTAGACATAAATACATTTATTTAATGCTGTTTTTAACAAATTGGGCAATTTATTTGAAGCAGAGCCATAGACTGGGAGTGGGAATTCCTAATGTTGAAATGGATAGTGTTCAGGCCTGGCTGAGTTACTGTGACCTCTGAGGTACAAAATTTCACAAAAACCTTTTCCTAGGAATGAAAATAGAGCAACAGTAATAAATAACCTTTGCTGCAGGTTTGTGAGACCCAAATCACCTTTCAAAACCTCTCTGTGAGGAGAAGAACCCTATCTTCTTTCTGTGTGGAGCTCAGCGAGTAGGAGTAGGAGATAGAATAGAATAGAATAGAATAGAATAATTATTGGAATATAGAATAGAATAGAAATAATAGAATAAAGAATAGAATAGAATAGAAATTAGGAATAGAATAGAATAGAATAGAATAGAATAGAATAGAATAGAATAGAATAGAATAGAACATTCTTTATTGGCCAAGGGTGATTGAACACATAAGAAAGTTTTCTCTGGTGCATAAGCTCACAATGTATATATTAAAAGCAAGTAATAGGTCATAGATAATCAATCATAGTTTACAATCATTAATCATAAGTTACAAACAATTGATAAATCATAAGAAACCAATAGAAGAGGATAGTAGGGGAAATGAGAAAAGATGAGAAATGAGACAGTGATGTGGAATTAACTGTTCAGCAAAGTGATGGCATGGGGGAAAACTATCTTGGCGTCTAGTTGTTTTGACATGCAATACTCTATAATGTAGTCAGTTCTTGATATGAATTGACAGCATTGGGCTAGCAAGTCTAGATTGTTGAAGGTGACTAAAATAATTTTCTAGGTATCTTCCCAGAAGGGAGTCTGTCAGGGGCTGAACTTGAGCCCAGTCTGCAACTCAAGTTACAACATCATAAACTATACTTGGCTATTATGCTACAGTACTTCATTGTCAAATAAAAAAAGCTGTATTGGCCAGTAGAGCAGTAGACTGAACCAAAATGTCAAGAAAGGACACATCACTAATAGGGATATTCCTATTCTATAGTTATAGATGGGCTGTGGTCTTGGATTCTGGTTAGTGATGGATGAAGATGTCTTTTTGTCCTGATTTATGCATGATTACATACAGTATACCGGTATATTGGAGGGAAGTGATGTAGCACAATGGAAAACACTTGAATTGTTTTTCAGAGCAACTTTACATTTAGTTTATGCTTGTTTTGCCCTGCAGGTCTTCATTGCTGTGAACTGCCTTAGTACAGATTTCTCCTCACAGAAAGGTGTCAAAGGCCTCCCTCTCAATCTTCAGATTGACACCTACAGCTACAACAACAGAAGCAACAAACCCATCCACAGAGCTTACTGCCAGATTAAAGTCTTCTGTGATAAGGTAAAGCTACCCAAGTCCTTCTTGAATTGCCAAATATTTAATATAGCTACTCGGGGGCACCAAGAGTTGCAAAGGGGGAAAAAACCAGAAATTTGGATGCAAAGGTGATTGGTTATCCTTTGGTTCATTGGGGTTGGTGAAAGAGAGGATTATTCTCGGGTTGTAGGGAGATGACCAGTGAAAAGATGCCAAGAGATGAGCATCAAAATAACACAGTGTACTATGTATGTTCAGGTGGTCCTCAACTTACAACCTTTCATTTAGTGACCATTTGAAGTTACAACGGCATTGAAAAAAGTGACACATGAACATTTTTCACACTTACGACCACTGGTTATGTGATCAAAACTCTATGCTTGGCAACTGACTCATATTTATGGCAGTTGCAGTGTCCCTGGAGCATATGATCAGCTTCTGACAAAGTGAATGGGGAAGCCAGGTTCACTTAACCACTGTGTTACTAACTTAACAACTGTGGCAAGAAAGGTCATAAAATGGGGCAAAATTCACTTAACAAATGTCTGACTTAGCAACATAAATTTTGGACTCTGTTGTGGTCATAAGTTGAGGACTACCTGTAAGTATGTATGTATGTAGCGCATGTGCTGAAATAAGCCGTCTCCTGAAAATAAGCCCTCACCAAAACACAGCAGCAGCCATGAGGTAACCATGCTCGCCACCTCCTGCACCTCAAAAATAATAAGAACTCCCCGAAAATATGGCCAAGCTCTTATTTTGGGGGTCAAAAGAAAATAAGACCCTGCCTTATTTTCGGAGAAACAGGGTATGTATGTATGTAGGTATGATGTATTATATATGTTTGTTCCATAGTGCAGCCCTTGAGTGAGTTGAAATGCAATCAGGATTTTTTTTCAACATTTGACAGTGCCTGATATGATTAACTGCATTCTACCTTTCATATAGTTGGTAGCCAAAGGCAGATTCCATCAGTTCTCCCCCCTCTTTCCCCCCTCTCTCTTGCTTTGTTTATTATTTTTCACAATGAAGAATCCTGAAAAACTCAAAACATTGCACACTATTTTATGACCTTGAATTCTATTTCCAGTAGAAAAATACATAAACAGAGCTGGACTTTCATTCTTTATACACACAGGATATTTAATAAATTCGAGTAACAACCAACATGGATTTTACTACTCCTTCTTAGATTCCACCTGTTAAATTTTATTTTTTAATTGATATTATTTAGATTATATTTTTATTTACTTCACAAATCTTGCATAGAAGATTTGTGCCTTTAAAATTGTGGTGATTTTAATCCAGCTGAACTTTATTAAATAAATTGATTACATGGCACAATTCTGGACCCAGGGAAATTCTAAACCCTGGTTATTTTCAGCTTTTAAGAACATAACACTGTACTTCATTAGTCTGCCAACTTTGGCCTACTTGGTTTTTTTCCCAATGACTTTTGGCATTTTCACAACATTTGTTATCAAGTGGTCACTCTGTCCTATAAATTCTGTTTCCATCAACAAAAAAACTAATGCCAAATTTAAGTGAGACATTGGGGAATAAAGCTTATCTATTTAATCTCTGTTTAAGACTGCTTTAATCAAGATTGCTTTGAAAGAGACAAGAGCGAGCTAAAAGGAATTTGTACAGCTCAGTTCAGATTTCAGCTTCTTTTGATCAGCTAGCGTGACACAACCTGCCATTTCCTCAGGGGTTTCAAGCAATATGTCTGCATTTTTCCATGCTGTTGTCAATAATAAATCTCAATCTTTATTTTATTTTTTCAATGTTGTAATTTTTTATTATAGCATTTAATATTACTGTATACTTTATGTTTTTAATTTAGCTGTCTAAGCCCTGAAAACCTGCTTATAGACAAATTTGAACATGAAATGTTTCTATAGCCAGTTTGGCCTAGTGATTAAGGCATCACTCAGAAAGTGATAGACTGTGAGTTCAAGTCCCACCTTAACTCTGAAAGCCAGCTGGGTGAACTTGTGCAAATCACTCTTTCAGCCCAATACACCTCACAGGGTTGTTGTTGTAGGGAAAATAGGAGGAGGAAGGCGTGGTGGATATGTTCACCACTTTGAGTTATTTAAAAAAAAAATTAAAAAGGAAGGATGATAAATAAATAGTAAATTTTTTAAAGATTTGTTGTTGTTGTTTTAAAACCAATCATTTGGCCTATTGCTATACTGTAGATCAATTACTTGTGTTTCCTAGAGAAACAACCATGTTTTTCAAGACTGTATTTTGTCCCAGCAGTTTCTGATAGAAAGACAAGGTTACTTGTTTTCTTGGCTGGCATCTCTGAAGTGTAATCAAAATAGTCCCATCTCACTATCAATTATGTTTTTCTGTCCAGTCTCCATGATGTCACAACTACCCAGCACATAGCTGAAATAACGTAAATTGTCTTTAGATGTTCCAGATGTTCTTCTTTCCCCTTGTTATTGTTATGGATACAATCTGATCCACTTCATTGCCCTGTTGTTAGTGGCATGGTTAGGGGGTAGGATCAGTACAGATTCTCTTGGCTACTTTAGCCTGGCGAGGAACATCTCTTCCACTGTGAGATAAAAAACATTTTGCTGGTCGTAAAATTGGCACGCAAATTACACTGCCTGGAAGTTGTATACAATCTTTTAAAACAGGTTAAAATGAAATTTGCAAGTAAATGATGGTGTTTACCACTACTTCGAAGAATATATTTGTTAGGACAGTGTATGCCATTCATGACTTTATAAATAAAATATTTTAATGGTTTGTTGATAGGCTTACAGAGTAGGCCCTGATTTTCTTGGCCGTCATGCCAAAATGGTATGTGTGGTAGTTAAGTTTCACCAATGATTATACAAGTTTGCTTTACAGCTATTGTAGCTTGACTAGCTTGTGTAGTGCCTGACTTCAGAGAGATTAGGGAAGCTGAACTCCAAAGGTAGATTTAAAAAACACACAATTTAAGAACTGGACATTTTCTTTCTTTCCTCCCTCCCTCCCTTCCTTCCTATAGGGAGCAGAAAGGAAGATCCGGGATGAAGAACGGAAACAGAGCAAAAGAAAAGGCAAATGCAGTGACCCTAATTCTCAGCTGAATGCCTGTAAGTAGAAAATATAGAGTGCCCTCTAATGGAGTGGAAATAGTCAAATAAATCTTATTTACTATGTAAACCAGAAATGAACAAACCTTTTTCTTTTTTAGAAAAAGGAAGTTACTTATGTTGATTAGGGATAATTAAGTTACTGGTTCCACTGAACTTTGAATTAAGAGGTGAAAAGAAATAATGTAAACAGTTTTAATATTGTTGGAGTAAGACAGGCAGTGCTACCTAATATATAATAATACAGGCCCATACCGATATCTATTTATGTCTATAACTATAACAAGGGGATGCAATGGCTCAGTGGTTAAAGATACTGAACTTCTTAGCTGACAGCCTGGGTTCAAGACCTGAGCCCACACAATGAGATGAGCTCCCATTATTTACCCACCTACCATGTTTCCCTGAAAATTAGACTCTGTCTTATATTTTTTGAACTCCGAATTAGGTGCTTGGCCTTATTTTCAGGGAGGTCTTATTATTTTGGGGCGCATAGAGCAAGATGGGGCTCCTCTTGCTATCTAACCTGATTTCCAACCCTGTCTCCCTAAACCTAACCAGAGGAAATGGTGGGGACTGGTTGCGCATGTGGTTAAATATTTTTGAGGAGGGCTTATTTTGGGTGGGATATTCTAATGCATGCGCTCAAAAGCCCAATTGGCCTTATTATCAGGGGATGTCTTATTTTCGGGGAAACATGGTAGCAGTTCAAAATCAAGTAGATAAATACGATATGATGGTATCAGCATTCCATGCACCTTGGGCATATAGCCATGCTGGCCACGTGACTATGAAAAATGTCTTTGGACAATGCTGTCTCTCTTAGCTAAGAAATAGAGATGAGCACCATGCTCTAGAGTCGGACATGATTGGACAGGGAAACTGTTATCTTTATAACTATATCTTTTTTTTATCTGGCTGGAAATTTATTAGACTGCCAAATCCTGCAAGATTCCAATATTCTTTCATGAAAATTTAGGGGAAAAAATATATCAAACTCAGATGAGATTTCAATTGAAAATATATAACACTTTATTGTAAAATACAGGCATTTTGTGAGATTTTTCTTGTAAAGCTTTTGGCCATTGATGGAAACATATTTTTGCCATATTATTGTGTGTGATCATATTAAATTATTTATAAAAATAATAAGGGTGGGATGTAAACAAACAAAAATATCAGCCTCGCTTTATATAAGCATCATAATAAACTTTTGCATAGTTAAGAAATGGATTAAGAGCCAAACTGTGAGCGTTCCATGGGATAAAATAAATTAATTTCTGTCACTGAACTCATAAATTGTATTTTAGCTGAAAGCTTCTTCTCACAGCAACCACTCAGAATTATTTTTGCAAATTGACAGATGCACACAACATGTACCAAACATATGGGTGGGAAGAGAGGCAGTAATTATTTCTTTCATTTCCCAGCTGCCTGGAGTGGTTGGGAAGGGAATTTTGTTGCTCAGGAATCTGGGACACCTTTGGGGTTGGACACTGATTGGGTAATTTTTTTTTCTCTTTTGCACTTGCCTGTTGGTCAGCTGGAGGTGAACACTTTAATGGCCCAAAGAGTTCCCTCTTGCCTTTCAGAATTTATGGTGAGGAGAAAGGAAGACAAATAGCAGTACAGCTTTCAAAGGATTGAGAAATACAAAAAGTGGTATCTGGAAGAGCATTCTGCATCACTGGTAGAGAACATCTTACCTCCAACCGCAATCTATATTGCTAAATGCAGCTTTGTATTTGGTTTAAAATGGAGCCTCCTTCACAATTCGGTGTTTAAAAAAAGAAGTCTTCTGAGACATGCTTAATTTTAAGAGTCCCTTATTTCTTCTCCTCCCTACCAGTTTCTGATGTCAAGGTACCCATGCTTCCCTCCCATAAGCGAACAGACATCACCATCTTCAAGCCATTTATGGATCTTGATACTCAGCCAGTTCTCTTCATACCTGATGTTCATTATTCAAATATTCAGCGTGGAACTCATGTAAGTTTTCTTTCTTGCTAATTTTGTCAAAGGAGGACAGCAATTAAAAAAGAGTGGCCGGGTGAGAGAGCTGATCTTTGTTACCTAATTGCCTGCAGTTAATTGGTTGTCCTTTTGGCAATTTGAGGGACAGGCAATAATTCCTTGGCCTTTTTAAACATTGGATGGTGATACGGTATCCCTGGAGACAGACAGCTTAGCATTGTCTTTGTGGAGAGGATCTTTGGAGAATTAAGCAAAAGCCATATTTTAATAGATACTGCTGACCACATAATCTAGAAAGCTTCAGGCTGTACATGCAAATGTCTTGCAAAGCACTCACTTAAGAGATATACACACAGACACACACAGACACAGACACACACACACCTTTTGTGGAAACCAAAGATAGATCCTGAAGGCAGCATTAATAAGGATAATTCCATTTTGATGCATTCTAACTTCATAGAACTTTTTTAAAGTATTCTGTCTATATTATCCTTATTTATATCGCAGTGTCAAATATTGTACAGATCAGGGGTGGGTTCTAACTTACCTCGTCGCCGGTTCGCTTCCTCCTGCGCTGCATGGCTGCACATGCGCAGTGCAAAACAATTACAACCCCCCCAAAAAGGCTGAAAACAAGATGGCAACGTATGTGCAGTGCCAGAAACTCGGCTTCTGCGCATTCACAGAAGAAAAAAAAAACAGGAAAAATTTCCCCCAAAAAAAATTCCAAAAAAGAAATTCCCAAAAAAAGATGGTGCCATCCACGGACCAGAACGGTTCCATGACGTCACCAGGGGCTTACTACCTACTCTATAGAACCGGTCCGAAACGGTAGGAACCCATCTCTGGTACAGATGCACTAATTTTATTAGTTAAATCATTTTATTTACTGCAGCTAAAGAAATAATGTACTCTCTCCTGCCAGAGCATCTCAACTAGACTTTTAACTCAACGATATTAAACTAGAGCAAACTTGACACTAAAACAAATTGAAATATAAACAGCAATAAACCTCATTAAAAAACCTCATAGAACTCTCAAAGTTGTTGTTCAGAAGATACAAAATAAACTCCCTTTGAAATTAAATCATTTCTATTTTTTCATAAGTTAGCTGGAAATGTTGGGGAATTAATCTTGATTGCCATCACATAAAAACTGAGGTCCAAGTGGAAAAATAGTAAGAGTACCATGAGAGGTAGGAGCAAAAAAAGGGCACTGTTGCATTTATTTAAATGTAGTGTGATACCATTTAATAGGTCCAGAGAATGAAACATTTGAAGGATGCTTTATGATGATGCTTATACTATTGATCACTTGTCAAACATGGTTCTAGAATGTTTAAAATAGCTTGTTTCCCTCCTTTCCCTTGTAGAGTTTTCCTGTTGCATCTGATGAAATGGAAGGAGAAGGGTAAATTTTGTTACTATTTTTCTCATTCAAGTTCCAATCATATTTACAGAATGTTCTAGCTATTTGTGTTCTGGCTAAATGACTTTCTAACTGGGCTAGAATATGCAGTAGATATAGCCATCCGGTGGTAGCTAGAAATATTGAACTATAGTTCTTGTGGTCTTTTTCTGTTATATTAGTTCTGTGATCATTGTAGCCATACTGGTCAGAGATTGTGAGAATTGTACTTCTACCTGAACAGGTTCTCATTGGGCAAGTAGATTATTTTAGTCCCCAATAATTCATTTAGTGATCTTCAAAATTACAACAATCCTGAAAAGTGACTTATGACTATTTTTCACACTTAACAGTGTGATGATTGCAGCATCCCCATGGTCACGTGATCAAAATTCAGACACTTGCTAACTGACATATGTTTATGATGCCTGCAGTGTGCTTAGGTCTTTACCACCTTTTGAGAACTTCTGACAAGCAAAGACAATGGGAAAGCCAGATTCACTTTACAGCCATGTTACTAACTTAACAACGTGGCAAGAAAGGTTGTAAAAGGGGGTAAAATTCACTTAACACCATTTCACTTAGCAACAGAAATTTTGATCTCAATTGTGTAGTAAGTCAAGGATTGCCTGTAGTAAGAAGAAAAAACTATTCTCCATATTTGCTTTTAAATCTTTTTCCAACTACATAGTCAGAGAAGCCAACAAATATTTCTGTTTTGGAAAAGTAATCATTCTTCATGCATCCGTTATACCATTCTTAGATTGATTCTGTAGTTCTGTGATCTTGTCTCCTTGTTACCAATGGGTAGTTCAGGCAATTTATTACCAGCTCATTTGTCATGCAGAAGGATTCAGTCAGAAGACAGTTTTCAAATATGGATGAATCACCTTGACAAGTGCCTTGCACTTGTTAGTTTATTATTCTAAAGCAATAAGCAATGATGCCTTCATGTCTGTAGTGACATGGAATTTATGCCATGCAGAAGAGTGTATTCCAATTTTCTATACACTGCAACCTTGTGAACAATTTAATGCTTGGACTAATATCTGTGGTGCAGCATGGGGAGAAAGTCAGTGGCTCAGCGGAAGAGTACTTGTGTTGCATGAGGTAGTTTCAGGTTAATTTGCCAACATGTCTAGTTAATGAATTTTCAGTTAATCGTTGTTGAGGAACAGGCTGTTCTGGCCAATGTTCTCTAATTGGATAAATTGACCACAAACCTACAATCCATGTAAGGAAAGTAGGCATATGAAAAGATATACAGGTGAAACTCGAAAAATTAGAATATCGTGCAAAAGTTCATTTATTTCAGTAATGCAACTTAAAAGGTG
>JANHFT010005432.1:22356-32421 GCA_032467955.1 Pseudoxenodon macrops
AAAAAAAGATGGTGGCGCCTACGGAGGAGAACTGGCTCCGTGACGTCACCAGTGGCCTACTACCTACTCGGTAGAACCAGTCCAAACTGGTAGGAACCCACCTCTGGTCAATTCCACTTGAAAAAACCACTTCTCAGGTAGCTGAGAGCCAAGCCATCCAAGACTTTATCACTTAAAAGCAGCCCTTGGATTATACCTTGATATCTATTGAAACCACCACTTACAATTTATGTGCCTGTGACGGCTTTCACTCGTCAGTAAACACGTCACTGCACTAGGTACCACCTTTAATTTATAACTGGTCTTTAAAGGCAGTCCCATTTAAAGTGCATTGCATATGGTAATGAGGGCATGACTCAGTACTATCATTTCTATTGTTGTTATAATTGTTATGTATACTACTGTTATTATATTATGATAATTATGATAATTATATTATCAAGATTATAAACTATGTCCTAAAATTCGATCTTTTCTTTAAACCTTTTAGTATATGAAAGATTGGATAATATGAGCTAAATCCCCACCTTA
Source organism: Pseudoxenodon macrops (assembly GCA_032467955.1). Classification (NCBI taxonomy): domain Eukaryota; kingdom Metazoa; phylum Chordata; class Lepidosauria; order Squamata; family Pseudoxenodontidae; genus Pseudoxenodon; species Pseudoxenodon macrops. The sequence continues at coordinate 22,888 of JANHFT010005432.1, forward strand.
AATAATAGATATAGCACTATGCTGTATGCAGCATTCTTCTCTGAAGAGTAGGTTAATTGAGGCCAGTCTTCCTACCTTTCATGTTTTCCAAATATGTTAAGATTACATCTCCCAGAATTCCTAACCAGCATGGTAACATTGCTTGAAATTCCGTAATGTAAACAAATTAGCCATGCTGGAAGAATATTCAAAATATCACCAGCATATTTCAAGAGTAACAGTGTGAGGAAATCTGATTTGGACAATTCCCAAATAAAAGAAATATGAGAGCTATACTATATTTTCTCTTGAAGAGAGCAGTAAATGCTTATATGTTTATTTTGTTTAATACTCCTTCACTCTGAGACACAAAATGAGATACAGAATACATTTTGTGTCTCAGTGAAGGAATATTAAACAAAATAAATATATAATATATACATTACTATTCTGTATATACCAGTACATTAATATTCTGTATTCTACATACATATATATTATATAATATATTCAAAGTGTAACATTGCACATTCAAATGCTTATTAAAATACTTCTTACAACTTTGAATGTATGAACAATATCAATATAGAAGCTGAAGTTAAAATCCATGAAGAGAAATATTTACGTATATTTAATATATTTAAGTATGTCAGTCTTCTTTTTTTTTCTTTTTTTAAGGAAGTCTGTAAAATCAATCTTAATGCTGAGGAACAAAAGGATTACCATGACAGTAATGCTAACAAGAGCCTCCTATTTGTTTTTATTTTTTTATTTTTTTTAGTTTAACAAGCCAGATTGTCGTCTTGGAGCAACATCATTTAATGGCTAATTAACCTATCAATTATTGTATAGAACATTGCTCCAAAACAATGAGGTTTGGCATGTGGCATCTGTCAATGGCCAAAGGGCATTGAGATGCAAAGGAGGGCCATAGATAATAGTAATCATTCTCTTGAGTGAATCAACATCCTTTGACTTTGGCAGACTTTATGTTATCACAATGCTAACCACACTTCAGTTTGTTGTGAAGAATAGCTTTAAAAAATGAATGAAAAAAGAGAGGAAGGAAATGGTTATTGAGGAAATTAGGTTTTTGGGATGTTTTCCAGCGCAGTGTTATTTCACACATGCAGCTGTATGCAAAAAAAATTTTAAAATCAGAGAGAGCAGACTAATTTGCACTATCGCATTATGCAATACCCTCAGCTTAGCAGTCTCTAAAAAGGAAGGGTAATATTTATGGTTCATAAATTATTTTCTCATCTCTATGCAGTATTTCTTAAACACAATAAGTCTTTCAAACACCAAACTGTTTCTTTTTTAAAAGGACAAAAAGGAATATTAACATAAAATGTTTTAATAATATTCTTTAATTTTCCTTTAAGACATCAGTTATAAACGTTAATGAAATGAATGAACTTGCATGTGCATGTTTCATCTGAGTTGATAAGGAAATCTTAGAATCAAGAAATTTTTTCTTTTTATCCATTTTAATATGAATGTTGATGTAATGCCCAATGTTTTAATCCTGAAATAGTTGTATTCTGTTATTTATACTATGGAAACTGCCCAGAGTTGTCTGATAGTGAAATGGGCAGCATACAAATTTAATAAATAAATAAATAACAATCACCCTTCTTCAGTGTTTGGACCTCGATTTAATGAGTGCAGAAAATCCATATTCACAAAAGCATTCACTTTCATCTACATGTCATATAATGATTTTTTTTAATTGTTTCCAGATAATAACTGAGGAGAGATTTGGGAATGTCTCTTCTTTCCTAGATAGCCATTTATCTACTTACTGAAACTGAATCAACCCAAATTAGAACAGCTTCCAGAATTCCTTTCTTGGGCAAAATTAGTGTCCATAGAAGATCGATTAACAAATGATTAACTACTCCATGTAGTGATATTTTGTAAAATGACATCCTAGCTCTGCCTAAGTAAGATCCATGCCAATTTGGTTGTAGAAATTATGACTGCTATTATAGAAATTGATCTTCTGGCTGCAAACTTCACTTACAGACTATTGTACTGTAAATGCATATGGAGCAGTGCACTTAACTCTGATATTTGAATCTCAAAAACAAACAGAATCAACCTTAGAATATAACTCTGTTTTTAAAAAACCAAAGAAACCTCTTCCAACCAATCAGCCTCTTTTTGCCCAACTCACTATAGACCAGGGGTCTCCATCCTTGACAACTTTAAGACTTGTGGACTTCAACTCCCACAATTCCTCAGCCAACAAAGCTGAAGTCCACAAGTCTTAACGTTGCCAAGGTTGGAGACCTCTGCTACACACAACGTACTACAGCCAAATTGTTGCAGCCAACTCGCCATGGGACAACTCGCTGCAGGACAAGAGTTACACTCAAAGAAATGGTGGAAGAGAATAATTAAAGAAAGAATGCAAAAGAAGGGACAAAATCAAATGTGGATGGCCAAAATTAAAATATTTTTTAATTTTATTTCAAATGATTAAATTGACTTGTTCAATTGTTCCATAACAAGTTGTCCCACAGCAAGGTGGCTGTGGTGAGTTGTCCCACAGCAAGTTGGCCTGGTGAGTTGGCCACAACAAGTTGGTTGCAGAGTGCGGCAAGTTGACCCATTCTGTCTTTTGTGGGGGGGATTCATTGTCCATGTATATGATAACATTATTTACTGTGCATCATCTTCCTATACATTGTATTTCTTCATCATACCAGCAGCAATCTTGACCCATCCCATCTATTGCCCCCCAAAACATTAAGTACTATTTCCAACAGATTACCACTCATTGACTATAAGAAACTTATCAAGCAGTTCCACAGAAAGCAATCTTTGCATAGAAAATATATTTGAGATATTAAGCAAATGCATCTCTTTAAAAGAGAAAAGCAGACAAGATTACTTTGCAAAGAGGTGATTTATAAATGAAATACTTTATAAGATTAAGATAAGATTATTAACATCTGAATTGTGTTCCAAAAACTGTGGTGCTGCAATATAATTTTGTATCCAAATTTTATATTGAATAATGGTGATAATAGTAATCTCACTGTAATCAATTCCTTTCTTTTCTCAAAGCAGGTCAATAAGATGAATGATGTTAACAAGAGCTCCTTCATGTTATATTTTGTACTAATCAGTGGAGTATCTTATAGGAAATTAACAATAATGAAGCACTTGGAAAATATATTCAGATGCTGTGATGTTTCTAAACTTACAAAGAACAGAATCATCCAAGTCATGGTATTTCTTGTGACACTTTTTGGAAGCAAAATTTGATTTGAAAAAGCAAGATAGAAAGCATACTGACATTTTTGAACTCTGATGTTGGAAAAACTACCTAAAACTACCATAGATAGCCAAGAAAGTAAACAAATGGATAATTGAACAAATCATTTGAGGAAGAAATTACCAGCCTCAAATTATTCTACTTCAGATCAAGCTCTCTAGAAAAGGTTCTAATGCTGGGAAAAGTGAAATTACAGAGAAGAGGACAACCAGGAACAAGATAGATTATTCAATTACTGTGGTGAAAGGGGCACCTGATTTACCAAGTTAGGGACATATTGTCATGGAGAAAATCCAACTATTTGGTCACTAGAATATGACTCTAACTTGATGGCATTTAATCAGTCAATTAGGTCATGTTCAATTATATAACTGAATTTTCCTTAATGGTGATTTCCATGGTCAGTTTCATGATCTATCCCTCTAATCATTTTAGAACCATGATTCTTTGTATGCACTAATAGTTGACCTCATGTATTGAGAAAAAAAATTTTGCTCACCTTTTTTCAAAGTGAATGATAATTGTAATTATATGGTCAAGTATATGACAAAGATGAGATACAAAACTCTTTTTTATCTCTTAAAGTAGTAAGAGTCTAAAGGCGATATGGAGACCCAAGGTCAAATGTAATTCAAGCTTGAAATTCATTAGGATAAGATTGAGCCAGTAATTTTCTGGGTTTACACATTTTCCTGAACAATTACCTGTTCAATCACAGTTTATTTAACAAAGTCTTACAAAGTGCAGTGGCAGAGTTCACAACCCATTAAGCAAAAAACAAATAAACTACATTGTTTCTACAGAAATAAGTTGAATAGATCAAGTCTTTCAACATAGTCCAATTCATAGAGATTCTAAAAATAAAATGTGCAGGGACTATGGGCTTGAAATTATTTTAAGAAGTAATATAATATAAATATTATAAGTAAAATATCACTTACACCCATACTTGTGCAGTGAATGCATTTGAAAGTAACTATACACTGCAGACATACATGCTGCTCAGTAAAACTGAAAAGAAAAATCTCTGTGCTTTAAATATATGATACAGAGTATCTAAGTGATAAATATTATTAAATATATACAGTGAGTACCTAAACATGAGATCACTTTTACTAAGCATATGAGTCACATTATTTCAAAGAAAAGCTTTTGCTGCTTTTTAAGGTCCTAATAAGGATCCATTCTCCTAATAAAAATGGATCACTATTTTTCCTAACTCATGCCTCAGACCAGAAAGAAAATTAGGAAGATGACAAATTGGGCAAACCATTTCCTGGATGAATTCAGAATATCTTAGCTCCAAAAGTCTTGGTCTTGAATAGAAATAGCATCTACAACATATGTACAAAATAAATTTGATGCTATATTTAATTTCAGCATTACTACCATGTTTCCCTGAAAATAACACCCTGTCTTATATTTTTGAACCCCAAAATAAGCACTTGGCCTTATTTTTGGGAGGTCTTATTATTTTGGGGTGTATAGAGCAAGACAGGGCTCCTCTTGTCGTCTTACCTGATTTCCAGCTCTTTCTCCCTAACCCTAACCAGAGGAAATGGTGGGAATCGGCTGTGCATGCATTTAAATATTTTCGGGGAAGGCTTATTTTTTAGGGAGTGTTTATTATCCAGGGAGGGCTTATTTTTGGGGAAACAGGGTATATTTATCCTAGAAGACAAGACTGTTAAGGACTGACATTACATTTCATACTAGTGTATAACATTTTTTTTCTTTCCAATGCTTTTTTTTAAGTCTAATATTAAAATAAGAATTAGGCTATCAGGTAAATGTCAACATGAGAAAAATAATCATTAAAATATAGATTCAGTTTATCCTTCTCATCCTTTTAATAATTTTACAAGGTTTACTATTTGAAAAAGATTTCATTACACAATTATCATTTTAAGTGGTGTCCAGGGCTTTGACATTCAATAAATGTATGTGTCTCATTATACAGTGTTCATTTCTGAATGTTAATCAGAAAGCCCTAAGACAACCATATAGTGAAAATAACATTTTTGATTGGAGATATTAATGATGTGTTTAGCTGTCATGAAAAATTTGGCAATCATTAGTAAATGGATGATTCAGTTCCAGCAACATGTAATTAGGATAAATCATTTAATCAATGAATGTCTACTATCAGGCTTTTTCCCCAATGTAACTTGAGATGGAGTCAGGCAGCCTATAATTTTAATACATTATTATTTAATATTTTCTCGTTTTAAAATACTGTTTTAATTATAAATAAATGTATGATATGAATCAAGATTTGGAGATCCATGACTGAAAAGGACATAGAAGCATTTAAATAAATCAAATGAAATCACAATGTTGAAAACACTAAAAATTTATGTTTTCTGTCCCACTTAAGAGGGATTAGTAGTTAATCTTGAAAGGCAATGCAGAAAGAAGAAAAAGTATAATTATGAAAAATGAAACGTAGGATCCTGAGAATCACTCCCATGTATGCTTACAATGACAGACAAGATATTGTCAAACATTTAAAGTTGGACTCATGCTAGACAGACCTCTCCTTCTTGTGCCATATCTGTCATCGGACATTGGTGATCATGTTGGCATTCCTATTTTTGTCAACAGCCGCATGAAAAAGTGCTGCTGAGCTGTTTCCAAACCAGTCCCTTAGGTTTTGAAGCCACGATGTTATTCTTCTGCCTAGACAGACACAAACATAAAACCATCCTGTGTCATAGGAGACCCCCCTGGATAACTCTGAACCTGTCACTTTCACTTAGTCCAGCCTCCTTCAATTGGATTGCTTTTGTGTGGACAAGATGACAACATCCCTTGGAAGCCACCAAGAGCAATTTGAGGAAAGGTGAGACATATATCTAACTAATTGTGATGGTAATTTAAGTGAGTTCTACTGGTGGAATATATTAATATATGACTGAAATGGAATGTAACATTTCCTTTCTAGAATTTTCAATTAATCAATCTTTGGTGATTAATTAGATGTTAGTGCATATTAAAATAGTTGCCTTGCCAGCAATAGCAAGCAGCATGAAATCACATACCTTCAGTAAGCAACAAAATCGAAGCTTAGCAACACTTTGAAGAGAGAAGGGCTGTCAATACGTAATATAAAAGATCAGTAAATAAACCTCTGGAAGAATCCGACAGAATTAACTTGCTAAATCAAAGGCCCAATCAAAGTGATGCTGCAATAAGAGTCAGTAATAAAAATTATATTTCATAGGGAGGGTGTCACACAGGATTGAGGCATCTGATTTAAATGACATTTGTTTACAGCCTCAATTATACATTATAAGAATTATGGCCCAGAGAAGAAAACTTAAAACCTCATAATCACCTCAGAACCATGACAGAGGAAGAAAAGTCCATTCATCTCCAAGGATATAACAGATGACTTTCTACTATATTCTTACTATCTACCCATCCAGGCAGTTGTTCACTACTGTTGTACATCACTGCTTCAAATAGTAAAAAAAAAACCGTCCAAATAAAACCTTCTGCTAGAACATCCTGATACTAATACTAATAAAGGGGAAACTATCACTTCACACATTTATCTTTATCTATTGGTGTTCAGCAAACTATTTGCAAGAAGAGCTGAATTGCAATAATTAAACATAAGAAGTAAATAATTGAAAATGATAGGGCTTTTGTACTTTATTTTCAATATGAAACCAGTATCTTAACACAATTAAAATATAATTATTTTGCCAGCATATAAACTCTAAAGACGAACATAGAACTCATTTCTTTTCTTGTTCTTCTTTTCTTTTAGATTAGTGAGTTACAGTTTTAATTGGTTTTTTGAACTAGTTCATAATAATAACAGCTTGCAGTCTTTTTCAACATTGGGAACTTAATGTGAGTCTCTTTTCTTATGATTTAGAGCAATAGCTTCATTCCTTCTGGCCATTATTATTACACTGAAATGTAAGCCTTCAAAAGCCTACAGAAATAGCTGAGGGAATATGTTCTGCACAAAGTAAGGCTAGTAACTCATTAGATTCTAATTTAGTTGAATTCTTAGGCATTTTTCTCAACTACAAGCCTATATAGTTCAACATTGGAATCCATTTATTTATAACTCTTTGCTCCTTAAGTGTTTAAAGTGCTTGAGCATTCCAACCTGTCTTCTCCCTTGTGTGTCTTCTATGTTTCTAGTTTTCTTTATGGAGGGAAAAGAACAGAAATTGCTTAAATGGATCTGTATAGTAATCCTGTTCAGAGGGCTTCTTCTGCATGCTACAACTCCAGCATGGGAACTGCTTTTTATAAAGAAAAAAAATGTAAGAGAAGCATAATACTTTATTAAGCTAAAATGAAATGTTATATATGAACAAATAAATTTTTGAACTTTTGGGAGGCAGGGAAATAGCAGAGAAATAGCACCAGGCAAAATATTAAATAATTCTTCTCTTTCTTGCCTCCTGCACTTTGTACAACTGAACAAAGGTAAAAGCAAAGCAAAAGTTTTGTAAAAAAATTTTTTGCAACTCATTTAATGTTTAGAACTTACTAAATTTTCCAGAGATACAACCCAAAGCATCATAACAAAGAGTGCCTTGTGTCATATTCCAATTATTTTAGCATATGAAGCAATATCTCCTTTGATTAAACCAATATTTAGAGAGGTTCTTACGGAATAAAGACATCTTCATGGTTCCTATATCATTTAGGGCTTAAAATAATTCAGCAATTGTAAAGTACCTAGGAAACAAATTGGAAGCCACAGCAGATAGTACAAAACTGAGATAAAACTCAGAGGTGGGTTCCTACCGGTTCGGACCGGTTCTATCAAGTAGGTAGTAGACTGCTGGTGATGTCACGGACGCGGCCCTGGTCCGTGGATGCCGCCATCTTTTTTGGGGGGATTTTTTAAAAATTTGTTTCAGTTTTTTTTTCTTCTGCGCATACGCAGAAGCCGAGTTTCCGGCACTGTGCATGCGTTGCCATCTTGTTTTCGGCCTTTTTGGAGGGGGATTTTTCAGCTTTTTTTTCTACTGTGCATGCGTGCACCCACGAGGCACGCCCATGAGGTGCAGGAGGCAGCAAACCGGTGGCAAGGTAAGTTAGAACCACCGCTGATAAAACTCCAAATACTGATCTAATGTATAATAGACTGCTTGCTTAGGAATGTTTTTAGGAAAATGTTTTTTAACCTTATTTCCCACTACAAGTATTGTACAATATTTTCTGTATTCCTAAGGCATTTAATTTCGTTGTACCATGTGCAATGAAAATAAAGTAAACTAAACTAAACTAAACCAATGCCAGAATTGCTATATTATTTGCTTCCAGATGGATGGATGGATGGAGGATGGACGGATGGACTTGTATTACTTCAGGTTTTAAAAGAATAATTGACAAAAAACATTTATAAAACAAGCAATTCACATGTCAAATTCTGAAATTTCACTCACTCTTCCTCTATAATTTGCATAACTCCACTCAGAAAAATTCAGTATGAGTGCTCCATTGACAGCCCAATAACAACTCTCCATAAATAATTGATACACTAAAGGTTTGAAATGATGCATAGTCATATAATTTCTTAGGACCAGTTTTTGATGATGGAAATCTCTATGACATTTATTCATCATCCTCCCTGTTTCCTGAGGGAATCTGCTTTTCCCCCCCTATCTGACAAGTTAATAATATGGCCTGTTATCTTGCCACATTTTCTTTTCAAATATGGAAATTTAATGAACTATATAAGAGCCACAGGGAGAGTCATCCTTCTCCCTTTTGTCTCACCTTGTCCTTTCCATTCCCACCATTCTCCAGTGAAAAAAATCACAGAAGAAAAGAACTCTTCTGGGATTTCATGCATCTTCATACACTGGCATTAGAATTTGTGGGGATTCATATTTTTATCAGGCTTTAGGTGTCCGAGAATGGGAAAGCCCTAGGGCACCTTGGTCCAGTATCCACCTGGATTTCGCAGGGCCCATTCATGGCAAAACATTGTTAGTAGTGGTGGACGCATACTCCAAGTGGGTGGAAATAAACATCATGGCGTCCACCACCACTGACAGTGTGATACATAGATTAAACCACCTGTTCGTGACCCACGGGCTGCCGGACGTGGTGGTGACCGACAACGGTCCACAATTTGCTGCGGCCCCGTTTCAGGCCTATCTAGCAACTAAGGGTATCCGACATGCCCCCACGGCACCATTTCACCCTGCGGCAAATGGGCAAGCGGAGCGGGCAGTCAGGTCAGCAAAGGAGGCCCTGAGCCGTTTAAGCGGGTTAAACTGGCAAGACAA
>JANHFT010005432.1:43227-68215 GCA_032467955.1 Pseudoxenodon macrops
AGCTGGAACAAGAAAAGGCATAAGGTTTTTCCCCCCTCCCTTTGTATTATTATAATAAACTCCTGGAGTTGGTTATTTTAATTTTAAACAGATTAGATATAAATATATATTTAAGAAAGCTCACATGTACTTTGTATATCAAATATCTACTGTGTATATAGAAGAAAAAAGATAGCATAGGCAAGTTAAAGTAAAACAAAATAACCAGACACCGAGCTGGAAGTGAGGGAAGGTCAGTTTCCTTATCCTTCATCAAGAGAGAGAGAGAGAGAGAAACGGCAGAGAGGAAACTCTTTTAACCGTTGCCTGCAATTTATTATTACTCCCCTCTGTCATCTCTCTCTCTCTCTCTCTCTCTCTCTCTCTTTCACACACACACACACATACACACACAGACATTTGATCACTTGAAAGGGACAGGCTGTGTTTTGCTTCTATCATAAGCATATGCTTCCCACAATCGCCTGTCCTTTTCTCAAGCAGCAGCTGCTGAGTGGTAGAGGGGAGGTGATTCTGATGGGCCGCATAGCTTTCTGCCTCACTGTAGAGGAGCCTAAGCAACATCCACGGAGCACAAGCCATTGTCGCCGCTTACTCCATATCCACAAGGTGAACAGAGGGGCCCTTGGCTGCAAGGTTGCCTAGCACTGTGGGCAGGGCTGGGGCTAGCAAGAGTGCACTGGAAATATCTCCAGGTGCCCAAACAGACAGAACCTCCAGCCCTTGCTGGATCAGCTGATCTGCAGGCCAAGGTTAAGGGACCAAGCAGCCATGAGGTGATTACACTTGTCGCCTCCTGCACCTAAAAAAACGACCCCCGAAAATAAGGTCAAGTGCTTATTTCAGGGGTCAAAAGAAAATAAGACTGGGTCTTGTTTTCAGGAAAACATGGTAGCTTTCTCTGCAACTTTGAAAATTGAAAGTTTTCAATTTTCCATCCTTTTAATATTGAGTGACTTCTCCTTTTAGAATTAATTTCAGAAACTCATATAAGTTATTTCTAGCATAATGTGTAATTTTTTAAACCAATATGATGCTGGAGAAATCAATTGTTGGAGATTTTATTTATTTATTTATTTACTTATTTATTTATTTATTTATTCATTTATTTATTTTGTCAAGCACTTATTACATATATATAAGTATAAACATAATTTGAATACATGAAATGAATACAAATAAAAGGGAACATTAGGACAGGGATGGTAGGCACCCTAGTGCATTTATGCACGCCCCTCATTTCATCATTTCTTTTCACTGGTGAGCTGTTTTGACAACTAGGGGAAATGATGAGAGACAGGTGAGTGGAAGGGTCTTCACTCACCCCTGCTTGATTTTGCCTGGCCTGTTGTTAATTAAATGCACCCTATACTTAACAAATGAAGAAAAAATCTTGTTCCACTCTCTCTTACACTTCCTTCTTTTCAAGTCCTAGATTAGATAGAAGTTATTTCTTAATCTAATTCAAATAGAATAAATTCTTCCAGTATTTATTGATAAGAGGGCTAAATCCATGCCCTGCATCCAGAACAACTACATTATGAGCATTTGATTTGTTTTACAATCTTGGTATTCTCTCCACATTCTGCATATACTCAGAAACCCACCTTCTAAGAAAGACTTCTGCTGATTTCAAATCACCAAACCCATCCCTGCAGTCCCAGCCCTTTTAGTGCCAAAGATAAAATTCTGCCTGACACAAAGGGGAACTTTGCTAAATTTAATTATTTTTCAAAAAAAAAACATTTTATTAAGCTATAGAGTATTATAAAATACAAAATACAAAAGTAAATAGAAGAGCAGTGAGGGGAGAGAGGCAAGGGGGAAGAGGAAAGATAGGGGAAGAAAAAGAAGCAGTGATTTCCAACTCTCTCTGTTACAGTAAAATAAGGTATTAACGTCAAATCATAGCTTTTTGCATTTCCATAATAGTATGAACTAGTCATTTCTATAAAGATCTATCAATCAAATCTGTAAAACCCAGAGTTTCATTCTTTTCCACATCAAGCACAAAGTTCAGAAGCAGTTTCCACGTGGAAACAAAAGTATTTATGTTCTTTTCTTTAATCAAAGTAGTCAGTTTTGCTATTTCAGCCAACTCTATCAACTTCTGCAACCATTCTTCCATGGTAGGAATCAGAGTGTCCTTCCATTTTTGTGCAGACAATAAGTTTTGCTACTGTCAACATATATATTTCTCCAGTTCTCTTTCCATTAGACCCAAAAGGAAAAGTTCTGGTTTCATTTTTATCTCAGTTTTCCAGAATTTTCTGCATTAAAATAAGAATCCTACTGCTCTAATATTTCTTTGCTTTATCACAAGTCCACCATAAGAAGTCCCTTCTTTACATTTACATTTCCAATATTCATTTGAAATACCTTCATGCATTCTAGATAGCGTAGCCAGTGTTAAATACCAGCAGTACATCATCTTATAAAAATTTTCTTTTATATTATAGTCTAGTGTGAATTTTAAACCTTTTGTCCACATATTCTCCCATTGTTCAAACATCACATTATATCCAAAGTTCCTTGCCCACTGAATCATACAATGTTTTACATGTTCACTTTTCAAATTCAGTTTCAGTAACATTTTATAAACCTTAGCAATAATATGTTCATCATTACTCCCAGGGATGGGTTGTGGATTGTTTTTCTAACAGTTTGTTCGGGGTCGCGCCTTGCGTATGCGCATGAAGCACGCGAGCGCAGAAATCCAAAAATAATCCAAATCCAAAATGGCGGCGCCCATGGAGACATCAAAGGAACTGGCTCCGTGATGTCATCACTGAGTTACTACCACTTCTAAAGAACTGGTTAGAACCGGTAGGAACCCACCTCTGATTACCACACAGTAAGATTTACAATTCATTTTTTTAACAAAATCAAACCCATAACTCTTATTATCTAGTTTAAATATTTCTTTCAGTTGTTGATTTGCAAACCAATGGCAAAGGTAGCCTTCTAATTCTAACTCTTCCCTCAAATTTACGGTAGGGCCGTCGGAGTTGAAAGATATTATTTTACCATAAGTCCACCAGTCTGCCTCTGCCATCATTTCTTTTCTTTAAAAAAAAAAAAGAGCTTCCTGGGGAGACACCAAAAGAGGCAACTTTATAGAAAACCCTGTTTTATATTTATTCCAAACTCTTAGTATGGCACGTCTAGCAAAGTGATTATTGACACCAACGTTTAACTTTAACTTTAACTCATACCGTAGATAATCGTATCATCCAAACTTTAATTCATGGCCCTCTAAATCAAATAGCCACTTATTCTGGAGGTTCATCCACTCTTTTAACCAGGCCAGACAGCATGGATCAAAATACAGTTTCAAATCTGGTAAACCCAAACCCTGTCTTTCCTTAGCATCTTGCAATAGCTTGTATCTAATTCTTGTTTTTTCCCCTTGCCATATAAACTTGGAAATGTCCCGCTGCCATTGTTTACATGGATTATCAGTTGCAAGTATTGTTAATGTCTGGAACAGAAAGAGCATCTTTGATTAAACATTCATCTTGAGTACAGAGATTCTACCCAATAGTGATAAATTCAATTTGTCCTATCTTTGTAAGTCCTTTTTAATAGTCATTCCAAAGAGGCACATAATTATTTTGAAACAATTTTATATAACAATATAACCCCCAATTATTACACCTTTTTCTCGACCTTAAAACCATATTTTTTTAGTCAAAGTATCACTGTGTCCTGAGATGGCAAATTCTTAATCAATATTGTAGATTTCTGCTTGTTTATTTTAAAACCCGCTAAAGACCCAAACTCATTTAATTTAAATGTTCTGTGTCGTTTTTTGGGTCTTGCAGGAATATAACCAGATCATCAGCAAATGCCCTGAATTTATAACCTTGATGCTTATACCAGGGGTGAAATCTAGGAGCTTCTGACAGGTTCTGGAGAACCAGTAGCGGAAATTTTGAGTAGTTCAGATAATCTACAAATACCACCTATGGCCCAGAGTGGGGAGGGAATGGGGATTTTGTAGTATCCTTCCCCTGCGATGCCCACCAAGCCACACCACGCCCGCCAAGCCACGCTCACAGAAACGGTAGTAAAAAAAATTAGATTTCACCCCTGGCTTACACCCATTATTTTCTCATCTTGCCTAATATCTCTATTCAAAACTTCCAACACCACACCAAGATAAACAGCTGAGGAGACAAGGGGCATCTTTGTCTCGTATCCTTTTGAATTTCACATGAATTAGTTAAGTCACCATTAATGACAATTTTTGCTTTCGGTGACTTCTTTCCTTTCCTACATTTCCTATTTCTGCCTGGCAATTTGGTAATTTGTGTTTGTTCAACAAGTGCAATACTTTTGACATCACAAGATGGGAAGAGGAAAATACTTATTCTGCCATAATCTTGGCAAACTCTGAAGATGACAATTGTGGACATCAACTTAGGCGGGGGTGGGTTCTGAATCTTCTTACTGCCGGTTCGCTCAGGGTCACGCCTCGAGCGGCAGTCAAAAACTAGCTTCTGCGCATGTGCAGAAGCAAAATCCAAGATGGCGGCGCCCATGGAGACACCGACAGAACCGGCTCCGTGAAGTCATTACAGCGTTACTACCAGTTCTATAGAACCAGATAGAACCGATAGGAATCCACCTGTGAACTTAGGGTACATACTGTATTTCTCTTTCTAAAACTGGGTGTGGTTCAACTCTTTTGTCGAAAAGACTCTGTGGGTGACAAGTAAAAGAATCATTCATAACATGTGAGGCGGCTTTTGTGAACTTCTCATTGTGTAGAAAGGATGCCTGCGTGCGCACACACAGCCTCACGGTGGAAACTTTTTTAAAATTCTGCTAATCTTTTCGATATAAAGTTGTACTCCACAAAACTCTGATTTGCCTAATAAGTGTATACCTATCAGTAATTTGTTAGAAACAGCTTATCACTAAGTAAACATATTAAATACTTCTTGGAGAAAGGTATTAAATGTTGCTGGGTTTTTGAGGACAGCTCAATCACACAGTACTCAATTCTTTTTCTTCTACACAACTTACCCAAACATTTAATATCCGCTGCCCATTTTTATTTTGGAGTAGAAGAATTTGCAACCTTTAAATGCCACTCATTAAAGCATTGCAGGTAGTTCTTTAGTGACTGCCTTGCTTAGTGGCCAATCATAATTATGACAGTGATGAAAAAGTAACTTTAGGACCAATATTTGTATTTACTTCACTAGCATGGAAAGGAAAGCTGATGTGAATTCATAAGCACAATTGTGGTTTTACTTAGCGACCACTTCATTTAACAACCAAGATCCTGGTTCCAATTGTTACACTTAAAGCATTACTTTTTACCCAGAGGCAAGGTATTTATAATAATTTTTACATTATTTTTATTGTATATGGATATTTTTCCAACAAATATATATGAATGGCAGCATATAAATCTTTGTTATAAAGAAATCTGGTGCTATTAAAAATGCTGTATTTTACTGATAAATAATGGCAGTTGGCTATCTGCTTACCTGTATGATTGTGTCCGGAGGTTACCATATTTCTCTGAAATTCTGCTTCAATTTTTCCTGATGTCTTTTTTTTAATAACTTAGGAAAACCAAATTAATAGCTAGGCTCTAGAACAGCGTTTTTCAACCTTGTTAACTTTTAGATCTGTGGACTTCAACTCCCAGAATTCCTTAACCAAACGCTGAATTTCCAGCACTCATGGGAGTTGAAGTCCACGTATACCTGCTCTGACAGACATTCTCCACATATATTATCAAAATATTTATAAGGCTATCCTTCAAACACTTGTTCAAGCTGTTGTTGTTCTCCCAAACTTCTAAGAGTTGATATATTTATGTGTTCTATTTTTGCTTTCTTAATACACTGTGACTTTTGTATTTTGCTAAGTAAAACAGATACAAGAGTCATACATGACATCAAATCACACCCTTAATGTCATCTCTTCTTGCCTTCTCCACCCATCATGCCAGCCACATAAGAACACAATCGGAGTTGTTTCTCGCTTGGTTACAAAGCAACTTCTGAGGATCACATAGAAGAATCTTCCTCTACTTCTTCTGGAATACAAAGGATGGATCTGGCATGAGGAAAACGACAAGCTTGTTTGTTCTTCGTTCTCTTGAAGTCCACTTCTGCTCTAAATATCTATCATATTTTCTTGTGTGTCCCTCCCAAGACATTCCAATCTGTTGAGAAGGCACGGGGGGAAAATAAACCTGGGTGTGTAGCATGGGCTTTCTTAGGAGTGTTGTACATAGCCAGAAAAAAAGAAATTGAGTTTCACAGATACATAGGCTTCCATTCTTAGCCATAGGAATGAATGACAAGGTACCAAAACATCTGTTGTGATGTCATTTACTCATGCCATGAAGTCACAAGAAAGTTCCTAAAGGTTGTGCTGTGATAATACGATGCACAATTTCTCAGTTACCTCCTTTGCCCACCATCTATTTACACCTGTATAGATGTTTATTGATAGAGGTGGTCGCATTGATACTGTCAAGGTATCAACCACTGATTTAGTAGACTTGATGCATTTCTTTTTCAGTGGATTATTTGCACGTTCGAGAAATACAAATATTAATTACAGGTTAGAATTATCTCTGTCTCACCTTTACTTTTTACAACTGACGATGTTATACATCGTCCCCAGCTGGGCCCAAGATTACCCAGTGAGCTTCTGGGTGAAAGGGAAGACTAGAACTCACAATCTCCTGGTTTCTAGTCCAGCCCCTCAACCCCTATACCAAATTAGCTCTCCCTTAAAGAGGGCCTTCAGTGATGCCATCCTCCCAGATAGGGGTATTCTACTTACTTTCCCTACCAGTTCGGGGCCGCGCAGGAAGTGCATGTTTTGTGCTACGTTTGCACACGTACCCCCATCACTCCCAGGTTAAAATCACCTGCGCATGCGCAGGAGGCTTTGTGCATGCGCAGAGGGTTATTTTCGATTAAATTTCGCTCTAGTGGACAGATTTAAAGCCAGAGGACAGGTTCGGGGGCATGTCCAGCCGGCCGGCCCTGCCAGTTCGGCGAGCAGGGAGAAATTCCTGCTACCGGTTCTAGCAAACTGGACCGAACCGGTAGGAACCGACCTCTGCTCCCAGGCATATTAGACCTGCAGAGAAAGCAACATCTGCAAATTGCTAGTTAATATAAGCAAAGTCTTTACTGTGGTGTCTCCAGTCCTGTGAAATAATATCCCTGCCCAACAATCAGGTTCTACTGATGATTGCATTTAGGCACCTCTTAAAATAGGGGTGTCAAACTCAATTTCATTGAGGGCCACATCAGGGTTGTGTTTGAACTTGAGAGGCCCGGGGTGGGGGTGGCCAGCTCGACATCACTTGGGTCAGAGGAGCCTTTGTTGACCCGAACATCTGACAGCGAAAATGGGGTCCCAAGCTCCGTTTTCGGTTGCGACGGCCTCCTGCAATGCTCTGCCAGTGAAAATGAAGCTCAGGAGAGCTTCATGCAGCCCTCCCGAGCTCTGGCTTTTGCTGCGACGGTCTCCTGCAACCCTCTGCCAGCAAAAATGGAGTTCGGGAGGGTCATATGCAGCCCTCTTGAGCTCCATTTTTAGTGACAGAAGCACCACCTGCCAGTCCTTCACTGTTTCCAGATTGGGCCCCATGGGCTAGATCTAAGCTCTCAGACACCCGGGCCTTGAGGTTGACACCCCTGTCTTAAAACATCTTTTGTTGTCCCATTCTCCCATAAGCATAATAATAAAATGGTGCATAAGCGCATCAGCGTGCCTACCGTCCGTGTCCTAATGTTCCCTTTTTTTTGGTACTCATTTCATGTATTCAAATCATGTTTATACTTATATATATATTATCTAATACGTGCTTGGCAAATAAATAAATATACAAATAAACAAACAAACAATTAAAAAATCAAAATCAAAAATAAATAAAAAAATTTAAAAAGCTTTCCTTTTCAATAGATTATCTTTTAACTCAGGAGTCCCCAACCCCCAGTCAACAGACCGGTACTGGTCCGTGCAAGTGACAGGCAAGAGTGTGAAGCTCCATTTACACAAGCAGTAGGTGCACATGTGAAACCATCCCTTCCCTCCTCCACCACCCACACACCGCCTGCTGGTGGTGGTGTAACTGTCCGTCCATAGAGTCAGAAAGATTGGGGACCATTGGTTTAACTGATC
The DNA here is from genome assembly GCA_032467955.1 of Pseudoxenodon macrops. NCBI lineage: Eukaryota > Metazoa > Chordata > Lepidosauria > Squamata > Pseudoxenodontidae > Pseudoxenodon > Pseudoxenodon macrops. Next base: position 51,397 of record JANHFT010005432.1, read on the forward strand.
ATTTCCTTGCATCTGGCTTTATTGGTGTGTTAACTTGGTTTATTCTACTTTTATCCTGGTGTATGTGTTGTTTTTTACTCGTCTTTCTTTTCTAATGGTTTTTAGAATTTCTCATAAACCACAGCGGGATGATCTTTAAGAGAACTGCTATAAAAAAATATTGCTGATGAAAATAAATAAAGTTGTGTGTAATTTACATGTCTTCTATTGCAGCAACTGCAAACAGACTTAAGGAGGGAAGACAGATTATTTTATGAGTAGCAGATTTAACAGATTAACAGAGTTGGACGTTGGACCTTGCAGGTCATCTAGTCCAACCCCCCTGCCCACAGCAGGAGACCCTACATCTGCCTCTACCTAGGATCGAACGCACAACCTCCTGATTGTGAGGCAACAGCTCCACCTCTAGTCCACAGGAGCTGGATAGTGAAGAAAGTATTTGGATGGCAGGAAGGGTATGGGGCAGAGGTGGGTTCCTACTGGTTCTAACCGATTCTTTAGAACCGGAAGTAACTCGGTGATGACGTCACAGAGCCGGTTCCTTCGGTGTCTCCGTGGGCACCGCCATTTTGGATTTTGCTTCTGCGCATGCAGAGAAGCTCATTTTTTATTGCTGCGCACGCACGCGTGAGGCACAACCCTCAGCGAACCAGCAGCAAAACAATCCACAACACACCCCTGATATAGGGGTATGTTAGTCTTGAAGATATCACTGAAATCTTGATTGCTTTGAGCTTATGTGGCCATGCCCATGAAATTCTTCAAGGAGGAAAAGTATGTAGATTTGAATGCTGTTATTCCCCAAGTGTGCTATTTTCATTTTTAGATTACATAGTGTTCCTCATTTTCTCAATAACTCTCTTCAATTAGCTAACTCGCTCTTGCTCAAGGAATGGTTTAAAATGTTTTCGACCTGAGTGGGTTGAACAATCAGTGAGGATGAGAATGACTACGGTATTATCGGCAAGTCATTAGATAATGCAATATAAAACTTCCTGTGATTTGCCAAGCAACCTGTAGGAAAAGGAGGGGCAGACCCTGGGAGCAGAGTTAAAGGAATGCTCAGCCCAGAATCCCTACATAGCCACAAGCAGCCTAAGTCCAACCAAGTCTGGTAAGGCCACACTTGGAATACTGCATCCAGTTTTGGTCGCCACGATGTAAAAGAGATGTTGAGACTCTAGAAAGAGTGCAGAGAAGAGCAACAAAGATGATTAGGGGACTGGAGGGTAAAACATATCAAGAACAGTTGCTGGAATTGGGTATGTGTAGTTTAATGAAAATAGAGTAGGGGTGACATTACAGCAGTGTTCCAATATCTTAAGGCCCTGCCACAAAGAAGAGGGAGTCAAGCTATTCTCCATAGCAAGGACAAGAAGCAATGAGTGGAAACTAATCAAGGAGAGAAGCAACCTAGAACTATGAAGAAATTTCCTGACAGAACAATTGATCAGTGGAACAACTTGCCTCCAGAAGTCGTGAATGCTCCAACACTGGAAGTTTATAAGAAGAGATTGGACAACTGTTTGTTTGAAATGGTGTAGGGTTTCCTGCCTGAGCAGGGGGTTGGACTAGAAGACCTCCAAAGTCCCTTCCAACTCTGTTATTCTATTCTATTCTATTCTATTCTAATACAGTCTTAGTAAATTATTTGACAGTGCTGTGGGAATTAGTTGTTAAGCAGTTGTTCATGCTGTGTGCAAGGAGTTATATATTGTTTCTTCTTGTGTGAAAGTGATAATACAAACAAAGATATTACTTCTATTTTATTATACTTCTTTGGGTTCTCTCCAAAGCATATAAGAAATGCTAATGACATAAAATGTTTACAATTTTGTTATCCATGGGTGGATAGGAGCCAAGAGAAGTAGGGCTCTGGGGAGGAAGTTATACAGAAAGGGTAGGATTATGCCCCTCGTGTGGGTTTATGTATTTATTTACATATCTTTAAATGTATATGACTGTCCGCTCAACATACAACTCTGGGCAGCTCACAAATAGAGAAACCAGTAATAAGAAAACAAAATAAAACCATTTAAAAACCATCCCACATGCTCAGAGCAAATCAGTCAACATATAAATAAAAAATGAAGGTGGCCACATCCTACAATACAGCCAAATGCCAGGAGAAGAACCAGGTGTTTACAATAGGTCAGCAAAGACAAGGATATCTAAATTTCAAGCGGTATGGTTTTACATACACCATGAAGGTGTGGATTGTGGATATTTTTGCTACCAGTTCGCTCTGGGTCGCGCTGCGTCTGCGCGTGTAGCAATCAAAAACTAGCCTCTGCGCATGCGCAGAAGCAAAATCCAAGATGGCGGTGCCCATGGAGACACTGACGGAACTGGCTCTATGACATCATTGCCGAACTGCTAACTGTTCTATAGAACTGGTAGGAACCCACCTCTGACACCATGACAAGAGAGGACACATTGCTTGGGTCCTATTAATATCTTTGTGTAATATAAAGGACGTGTCCTGTATCCATCCTGGTCCCATGTCATAAAGAGTATAAAAGGTGATAATCAGCACCTTGAATTGCATCAGGAAACCCACCAGGAGCCAATTCATTTTACACAGTTATAGGAGTTACAAATACCAAGAAAGGCTACTCATGCTGCTGCCTTCTGGAACATGATTTGTCTTCCTAATCACTTTCATGGACAGCCCTATGTAAAAGACATTGACGAATCCAGATGAAGGGTGACTAAAATATGAGTGACACTGATTAGGATCTCCTGGCAACTGGCATACAAACTGGACTTGTGCAAATACCCTCCTAGTAATAGCTACCACCTGCTCTTTTTGTAGGAATTGAGAGTCTAGAAGGACTCCTAAATTGTGCATCAACTCTCATGGGAAGTACAGTTCCACTCAGAACCAAAGATGGTAAGTTTATGTAATTCTGTAAATTGGTCCATAAGAATTAGAAGATTGATCACCCAAAAGATCTACCTCCACCACCCCAGTTCCTGCAGAAGTGCCAATGGCAATATGAGTGCAATAATAAGGTCTGAATCCTAACTGAAAGGACCCAGATAATCCAATTGTTTAGGTAGCATGAAGGTTTTCTGGATATATATTTTTCTCCCAAGGCTTGGAGGATTATCATGTTTGTGTTTTAATTGTTTTAGGATTTATACTAGATTCTTAATTTTTGACAATTTTGTCTGTAACAAACCTATCAAAAAAGAGGGATCCATGGGATTTAGAAGCTCTGAGGTTTCATGATATTCAATCTAAAGCAAAGCACATTAAGAGCTGCATGATTCTAAAGAGCTGTTCTAAGATATTCAATTGTAGATAAATCTTCTGTGTAAATTATTTCATTAGGGTATCTTTTATATAGAAGGAATAAAAAAAGAGGGTTTCAAAAATGCAATAAAAAGGGGGCATCAAGAAATAGAGAATCATTTCACTATCTTTACTATAAAATACATTCTTTCCTGCAACTTGGTGGTGTTTATTTTCAAGTGTGTTGTTTGTTTGTTTGGATTTAAAAAAAAAGATAAAATGGAACTTTAAAGACCATCCTGGAGGATTAATGGAAATAGGCAAACAACTTCATCAGTTTGCTTCCTGATGAAATGATGCCTTGGGACTAGCTATGGCTACCCAGGAGCTATTTTGTGATGGAATGGGCCAACTTGCCATGACCAACTTGCCATGACCAACTTGCCATGACCATGGCAAATTGTCCTAGACCCATTTTGTGAATAGGACAAATACCAATAAAATACCAGCCTCTGCAGGTATTTTATTAAAGCAGTCATGGCTGCTAGATATGTCCAGGGTTGAATCTAGATCATTCTTCATTCAAGCAAAGTACAGTGACTTTTCTCATTTCAGGATTACATGTTAAACTAAATAGACTTATGCCTCCATTTATAGCATTTCTAAAAGAACTGTCCAAGAGATTCAATAATGGCACCTTTTTATTTTCTTGTTCCATTTTATTTACCAATAAAGTCTGAGAAGCAAACACTTTTATATTTTTTTTGTCTTATCAAAGTATGGAGTGATATTCTTGTAATGAAAAACCACTTTGAAAAAAAATCAGTTTGAACAAAGTATATCCATTTGTATTCATTTATTCCTGGTCATACTTAGTATGAGCATGTGTCCCAACAGGGAACAATATTTCTGTCTTATTACTTTAAATTGTCTATAAAAGTGGAAAGGAGATCCAGTTTAGTGCAGTGATAAAGGCATCAGACTGGAAACTAGGAAAATGTGAGTTCTAGGTCTGCTACAGCTGGGTAACCTTGAGCCAGTTACTCTTTCTCAGCCCTAGGAAAGAGGCAATGGCAAAACACTTCAGAAATCTTGGCAAGAAAACTGCAGTGATTAGTCAAGTCAACACTGATTCAAAGGCATGCATGCACACAAACAGACAGGGAGGGAGGGAGTCCACAGACCCAGATGAATACAGTATGAATGTGTATGGTTAAACAATATGAGGCCACATTATATATTCAGTTCATATATCTAAATTTTATATCATATATATACAACTACCATCATTATCAAGCTTCAGATTTAAGTCAAATTTTTCTGCTGATAATTTCTGAAATTTAATTCTCCTATAATGCTAAAATACAAAGTCTTATATACCTATTCAATGACTTATGCATCACAGCTTCAGGTTGAACTTACAACCTTTCTAAGAAACCATATTTTGGTGAAGTGGAGAATTATAATGATAAGCTTTGTCTGCTATTTGCATATGAAATCCAGAAGCCCACACTTATTTCCTACCTCAACCAGCTTTAAGGCTGATAAGACATGTGTTGTTAGGGTATCCCAAGGCAATCCAGAAACAAAACCAGGATTCTTTTTCATCTCTGCTGGTGCCATTTCTTACTCATGATGTTGATTATTATGCTATTGTGTCAGAAGATAATAGAATCTGAAAGCAGAACAATGGCATGGATCATGAATATTTTTAATTTGGGATTAGTCTTCTCACACACAATACTAAAAATGTAAATGGAACAGAATATCATATTGTGGGATTTATTTTATAAGGAGCTCTTTAATGTTGCTGTGAAACAGGATAGGCATTTAGTTTATTTATCTCGGTCAGTCTGCAAAGCAGGAGTGTCCACAGGGGTGATCAAATATGTCAACCTGGCAACTACAACAGTGTAATTGAAGTTCTGTATACTTGTGATGTGTGTTGCTCTGTCTGTTATTTTACATTGGCGTTACTGTCTTGACTTGTTTGGACAATGCCCTACAGGCACCCCTCTGATTGTGAATTCTGTCTCACAAAAAATCATGGATAAGTTACCATGCATAACCTTTCACCAGCACTACTACATTCATTCCATGCGTGGGGTCAGTTCCATGGTCTATACAAAGAGACTGCCCAAACCACTACTTCATAATAGAAATTTTCAAGGATGGATTATGCCTGCACATTGTCTCTTTGTCAACTTTGTTGTGTGGCAACTGCATGTATATGCCAGTCTTGGCGCCTTGATGCTGTCTGAGCTTGGTGCTTTTCTTGCAGAAGTTTCATTATCAAACTAAGTAACATCATCATCAACAACAACAACAACAACAACAGTGCAGAAGCCAGTCTTCCCCAACTTGGCAAGTTCAAGTTCTTGTCTTCTAGCAGCTCTGTGCATCTGCACATTAGGGACTTGCACCTCCTGTCCCTCTGCATCGCTGCTATCAAACCGCACAGGCTCCAGCACACAACTCCCAGATGGCCCTGGCCCCATCAACCTTCATATGTTAAGTCCCACCAATATCAAAGAACATTTGTGTCACCATTAGGTAGTCCTCACCTAACATTCATTCATCCCGTGGTTGTTCATAGTTACGATGGTGCTGAATCAAGGGGACTGATAATGGGTCATGGCGGTTGCAGCCTTCGCAAAATCTCAACATAATATTTGACCTTTGGCTACAAATTAGGGAAGTTGAAGGCAATTTATCCAAAGTGTCTCAGATCAAGGAAGTTTGAAACCGTTTGATGTTAATATTGCCTACTTGGTGCCAATTATCATTGCCTGAAGAGTAAAGATGCACCATTACTGAACTGTTACTTTTCTTTAGAGATACATTCCTCTTTGCCAAAAAGGGTAATGTCAAATAGCTTTTTACCTGGTGATGAATCAGAGCATTTTTCTATATGAATAGATGGTAGTTTTCAGTTATCCTGTGATTTGTTATTTGGAAATTCTCAGTGCTGCCACCTGAACCTTCACAAACTGTTAACAAACAAACTAGATGAAATATTGGTTATTAAGAACCCAAGCATTCTCCATCTACTACAGCTACATTTGTCTTTAATTTGACAAGCATTGCATCCTTTAAACTGAGCTGTCAATTACAAAGTTGACTAAACCATTTGAGAAACAGTGACTAAAGAAATTAGTCAAGAGACTGCTTAATAATGTGATACACACTGGCTGTTGGATGCATATATTCCCATAAGAAACAATGCCAAACCTGTGTGCATTTTGCTTTACCCTGTGTAGAACAAGGACTACTTTGAAATCTGGTTTATAAAAAATGAATGACAAAGAATTTCAAGAGGAAGCTTCAGAATTAGCATTTTGAGAAAAAGAAACAAAATCCTATAGGAAGCCAAAGACAAGATATTTATTGAAACAACTTACAACACTTCAGAGAATTTGTTCTTTCTTCAGGGGCAGTCTGACTCATAAATGGCCATTCTTTTCTATAGTACTCTTGTCAACTTACATATGTGCGTATACAAATGTAAGATAGATGGACTTAAAAATGAATGATAATTATTCCCTTAATATTTTGATGACAAAAGGCCAATATTCTGGAGGGCTTGAACTACTTTGCAGTTTAAAAGCAATTTCATTCATACAATTCCATTTGTTCAAATGAAATGAGTTACAGAAAATCTGCTTACAGACTCGTACGTAATGTGACAGGCACATTAACTAATATCAGTTAATGTGTCAGTTTTGGTTTGTTCAATAGTGCTTATATTTTAATAGTGAATATATTTACATTTAATAGGGAAAATTGTTATAGGGTTATAACATATGAGAAAAAACGGTATAAATTATGAATATTTTGGAATCTGGATTTGAAGGAAAAATATATAAATGTTCAGGCCTGTTTTTGAGATGGATGCAGCATTGTAGGTAGTTCTCCTGGATGACCTGCATTTGGACCTAATGGAGGAAGTGTGCCCCCCCCTTGTCTTTTCAGATCCCTCAACAGTTCTTGATACCATCAACCATGGTATACTTTTGGGCCACCTATGAGGATTGTTGGTTGGAGTTATTTTCTTACAATGGTTCAAATACTTCCTTAATTTGGAAGTTATGGGTAGTTATGATCTGTTTTGGTAGGGGGGAAAGCTCAGCCTCGTTGCTCCTGACTTGTATGGTGTTACAGGGGCACTTTGTCTGCTTTTTAACCTCTATACAAAGTTGTTGAAAGAGGCCATTTAATAGTTCAGGGTGTGGTATCATCAAAAATATCCAATAGTATATCAGCATTCTAGGCAGTGGGGTTAATACTGTCAACTCTTCTCCCAGTGCTTAGAGACTGTCAGAGTCTTGTTGGAAGACAACAGACCGAAGTCAGAGCTGATGCTAATACACCAGGGCCTTTGGTCACCAGCTGAATGATTGCTTTTCAGTAATTTAAAATACCAGGATCAGTGAAAGCAGTTCCATCCAGACTTAACCCAAAGACAGTAGGTGGTCCTGCAGTAATCAATGTGTTTTAGACTAATTTCTTTCAAGGAAAAGACAAGATTCATAAATATGTACATTATTGAATTTTTGAACAGGATAATAAATACTTAAAGCCCTTAATTTGTAAGAAACTTGAATCATTAAAATTTAAAAATGCAGAATTATTTTCTTCTTCAATAGAATCTTTCAAGGGAACATAGATACATATTCATTATACATACTGTATATAGAAATAAAAGAACTCTTGATTACTCACATTTATTTGGAATTAAAGGCAAGACATTTCTTTGAAATTTATTCATCCCTTAGAAGTTCTTGTCATCCTGGAAAATGATTTTTTTAAATTCCCAACTGTCAGGTATATGAAGTTTGAGAATACATGAGAGCAAGAAGACAACATTAGATAGACTAGGGCAGTGATGGCTAACCATTTTGCCACTGCATGCCAAAAGTGGGGGAAGTGGGGGGGGGATGCGCGCGCATGGCCAAACCCATAATGCAATGCCCTCCCCACACACATGCGCGCACAACCATCACTACCCCCATACACACATGCATGCGTGCACAACCACCACCACCACCCCACTACCCCCCCACACGCATGCGAGCAGGCCTCACTAAAGCCTCCAGACTTCTGGTAGGCCCGCTGGGCTATTTTCCGCCATCCACAGACTCCGGAAGCTTTCCTGAAGCCTAGGGAGGCTGAAAATGACCTCCCCCCGCCCTCTGGAAGGCGAAAAATCAGCTGGTCAGCACACACGTGCACTGGAGCTAATATAGGGCAACACCTCGTGTGCCCTCAGATATGGCTCAGTGTGCCCCCTGTGACACGCATGCCATAGGTTCGCCATCATGGGACTAGGGACAAATGTCTAATGCAGGTATAAAAATAATAATAACTATACGATCAAAGCCCTGACACTTTTTAATATACATTGTGTAGTACACATAAAGAAAAAGCGGGGCTTCAATTTCATGGTCATGGACCTAAACTTTATTTTCTTAATATCCCTGTGGAGAACTCTTTGCAGTCAGCCTCTATTTTGCCTTTACGTTAACTTTCCTCTCTTGACATTGCTGAGGTTGTTTTTTTTAACCAATAAACAATGAAGAATTATTTATCCTTAACCATCAATAGAATGCTTATTTTTCTTTTAGATTTCGGGCAGATTTTAGAAAAAAAGATAAGACCTAGTACATGCATAAGTTTGTGGCCATTGTACTTATCTCTCTTTTGTTGTTGTTTTTAAAAGAGGCTCAGCCGAATCCATCCTTATTAACTTTACGAATACCCTTAACAGTCTCTTCAACAATGAAAGAGAAAACAGGCTATAAACTGCCAGCATGGTTAGAATAAAACTAAAAGCACCCTGCATAGCCAGATCACTTAACCTTCAAACTTTATGAGACTGTTTCTTGGTAATGAAATCACTGAAAGATCAATGTAAATACATTTATGGGAGGCTAAAAGAAATACAACCTTTTGTTGGCCTGCATTTCATGCTTCATAAGAATTCAATCTCATTGTTTCCTTTGTGGTGTCTCCCACAAAGCAGAACATTCAGCTGGAATGCAAACACATATGGAAAGGTTGCCTAAAGGACAACAACAATGAAACAAACTAATACAATAGAAGCAGAGGCAGAAACAGACTAGATCATTGAAAAACCAAAGGCCAATAATAGATTTTTTTTATTTTAGTTTAAAAGATTGATGCTACATATTGATTTTACACAAGATAACATTGAAAAGGCACTATGCAACCTAAAACCATCTCTATCTATTGGCCCTGATGGGTTATGTGCCTACTTCTTGAAAAAGCTTTCCACTGCCATAGCCAAACCTCTAAGCAAAATCTATGAGGTATCTTTCAGAACCAGCTCCTTGCCCAACCTATGGTCATTAGCCATGGTCATAATCTGCAATTACTACACTGCAGAAATATTTGGACCACACAACTCAACCAGGGTAAAGCAATAGATGCAATTTAAATAGACTTCTGCAAAGCCTTTGATTCAGAGGTACACGACAAACTACTGTTAAAACTAAGCTCTTATGACATTTCTGCAGACAACAAGTAGTCAAAATAGGGAGCACCCTAACAAACCCTACACCAGTTAACAGCAGTGTCCCCCAAGTTTAGGTAATGAAAAATCTGTAAGAAAATGACCACACTCAGTGAGGAGCAAGAATTCCTCAGATCAACATTTATGGCCAATCTGACATCAACTATAGCTCCCTGAAGATTACAACTTACAATGTATGAAGAAAAAATGAGAGACACTATGAATTAATTGAATGAAATTAAAGAAAGAAAAATATGTTCGGTTTGGTAAACTAAGAGAAAGAAAGGAAATACAATAGATCTAAATAAAGATCTGATTATGAATCAGTGAAAAGATCTGCCAATGTAGATTTAATTCTAAGAGTTAACATGGATGTTCGAATGTCTGAATTAAAGTCATGGGTTTTTCTGCATTCATATCAAAATAGAAATCTATAAGTTGGTGGCAAGCATGTTATGTTCAGAGAATTATGATAATAGACAAAAATAGTATGAGTTTTGAGAAAGAACTGCAACATTCTGAATAAATGTGATTTGGGGAATTATTCTGTTAAATGGATGAGAATGAGATGAGAGAAGACAGCAAAAAAAAAATCTGGCTATTCAGAGACCCAAGAATGAAAGAGACTGTGGACTACTTAGTGAGTATCTTCTTAGAAAATAAAGAATTTTGTTTTAGATAAATACAATTTTATCCATATACAGAGATGGCAAAGAAATTAATCAAAAAGCAAAACTGATTAATATTTTTATGATAAAAATAAGAGAACCAGTGTTGAAAAAAGGATGATATGAGATTCATTTTGGATAGGGCCAAAAGTGAATCGGGAAAAATAGACATGGAACCAAACAATCTAGTGAAATAAATTAATGTGAAAGTAGCATGATTGCTGGATGACTAGCTATGAAGCCTTTATGAATCTATTTTATAAAAGACAGATTAATCCTTCAACAGAATGAATGGTACATAAAATACAAGCAACAAGGCTGCAGAAGCACTTGGAACCAAAAGAGAAGAATTGTGTTATAGAAAGCCACAGACGTGTGCAGAGTCACACTAATGAGAAAAAGATGCTTGGGGGAAGGAAGAGTTGAAAGAGATTGAGGATAGGAAAAATGATATAGGAGAATAATTTTTGAGAAGAAAGAGAATGGAAAGAAAGGTACTTCATAATATGCATAGAAAGTAAGAGATGGATGCATAGAATGTAATTAAAGACAGAAGGGGGTGGTCAAGATTAAATAAAACAGAGTAATTCTGAAATATAGTTTTAAAATATCCTGGGACTGGGTAGAGAGGACTGAACTGGAACCTTCCAGAAGAATGACAGTAAATTAAAATAAAGGTGATGAAATTACTTGGGATTAAATTGAAATTGAGGGGGTGTTAGAAGGAGAAAGCATATGATAACATGAATTTGTTTGAGTTATGGAATAATTCTGAGCATGATAACACATATGTAAGATAAAAATAAAACGTAAGTGTGAATAATGTTTAGTGAATGCTTCAGTGCTGAGCAGGGAATAAGATTGAGATGTGTGATGTTTCCTGTTTTTTAATGCATATTTCTCTCTCTCTCTCTCTCTCTCTCTCTATCTATCTATCTATCTATCTATCTATCTATCTATCTATCATGTTGTATAGGCATGCTGGCTGGTGTCTTGGGATGTGAATGTTCCTGTACATTTGTATGCAGATGATGGTGTGCTATTGACTGAGAATTTAAATAATTTGCAACAAATGTTAGATTGTCTGATGCAATGATGAACATGGATCTGAAAGTTAATGTAGTTGTATTTGACAAAAACATGAAATGAACAAATTTAGTGGTTAAAAACTAGAGGAAGAGAAGGATACCACCTTGGTAGAATTTTGGGAAATAGAGGAAGAAATTTTAAGATGCTGGGGGGAAAGATACTGGTTGTATATGGTCTGTGTGAAGAATGAATGATTGTGGAAAGAAGAAAAGGGGGGGAAGCTGAGTGTAAAAACGTGCTTCTCCCCAATTTTGGAAGGAAGGAAGTATGTTAGATGACACATAAATTGAATAATGAGGTACTTAAGAAGTAGGTATAGTAACATAAGTAGAGATTGGATCAAGAATGAGTGGATGCTGAAGGTATGTGTTAAATAATCAATATGAAAGGGATACCCTAAGGCAGTTTGATTATATGGAGAGAATAAATCCCAAAACAAATGTATGAAATAACAGTGATTGCGTCAAGTGGAAGCAGAAGATGGGAAAAGTCATGTTTGGATTGAGTTCACATGATAAGAGTCGCAGTGGCATAGTGGTTACAATGCAGTACTGCAGGCTACTTCTGCTGACTGCCAGCTGGCTGCAATTTGGCAGATCGAATCTCATCAGGCTCAAGGTTGACTCAACCTTCCATCCTTCCGAGGTGGGTAAAATGAGGACCCAGACTGTTGGGGGCAAAAGGCTTACTCTGTAAACTGCTTAGAGAAATGCTGTTCTCAAAAAGAAAGACGTGAGAAATCTAAAGAATAAAAGGGAATGTATGAAAGAGATTATGAATGAAAGCACAGAAGCTTTACAAGGATAAAAAGATATGGAGAAGTCTAGTAAATAACTTTTTCCTTTCCTTCACTTTCCTTTCCTTTTCTCAGTAGATATATTGTAGTTCATACCTTTTTTAATGAAAATTATCAGTACTTTTGATCAGTGACATCATCAAAGTAAACAAACCCATGTGATGATTATGTCACCAGGTCATGCCCCTAGGTGGAAGTTACCTAGCCAGCCCCCACCCTCCAGATATGCTGTGTTGGCCTAAGCCCATCAAGATAAGCTTGAGAACCTAACAGATAAGGTGTGGTGCAAGGCCATAGCCCTATTTTCATGACAGTCAAGCCTCGGTACATGATTAGTTTAACTCCTAGACTAATTCTATGGGTCATTCAAAATCAAAAAAGCTAAGTAAAGTGAATCATTAACAGAGGCCTGTGTGTTTTTGGGGAACAAAGCCCATTTTGGGGGCTGTGAAATAAAAAATGCTTTTTATTTCTAATCATTCTAGACTAATGATATTTTTAATTTTTGTGGAATTTTAAAAATCAGTGCCTCAAAAGCTGGGGAAAAAGGAACCTCTAAAAGGCAGCCAGGGCCTACATTTAACAATTACACATTGGGCCCGCCTACCCCATTTAAAAAGAGAAGACTTGTGAAAAAGCCCCATCATCAATATCTGTCCCATCCGCCTTTTTTGCAACTCACATACTATACAGCAGGGTATTGTTTAAATCCGTGCTTTTTTGGTTTTGAATGACCCATAGAATTAGTCTAGGAGTTAAACTAATCATGTACTGAGGCTTGACTGTCATGAAAATAGGGCTATGGTCTTGCACCACTCCTTATCTGTTAGGGTTCTCAAGCTTATCTTGATGGGCTTAGACCAACACATCATATCTGGAGGGTGGGGGCTGGCCACATCACTTCCACCTAGAAGCATGACCTGGTGATGTAATCATCACATGGGTTTGTTTACTATGACATCACTGATCAAAAGTACTGATAATTTTCATTTTAAAAAGGTATGAACTATATCTACTTTTCTCTTCTCTCCTCTTCTCTCCTCTCATCCCCTCTCCTTTCCTTCATTTTGCATAATGTTGTAAAGTGAATGGCATGATAGATATGTAAGTCTATGGATTTAATGCATGTATTTTTGTTTAAATGTACAATCTAATTCATTAGTTGTTTTGAAGGGCAAAATAAATCTTTAAAATTAAAACAAGTGTGGGGGGAGGGAGAAATGAATATAATTTTGCTGGCCTAGCAAGAAATAGAACAAATAATGGTTTACATTTATGGCCATAAGACTAGTAGAGGCTCAGCTGATCTTATGAAGTAGCTGGGCTAGTGTAATTGCAGCCAACATATCACATATGATTCTTCCTCTGAACATCTGGGAAAGGTTCTGAAGCACTCAATTCTTGTAGCACTAGAAACAGGATCATCCACCAAGGTAGGATCAAAACATAGAAGCAACACAATCACAGCAACACAATCAAAGTCATAGCCCTTTGTATGGGCATAGAATAGTGATGCATATATAAAAGGGGTAAGATTTGATTGTGTGGTTACAACCACCATCTTGACTTTTTGTCCATTCCATAGATGCACTTGAGTGGAACTTTAATTGTCTATCTGTAGCAACTGTGCAAAAACTCAATCGACGATATGGGGAAAACAGAGATACAGATCAGTTTTCATGTTGTAGAGCACTAAATACCATGTAGTTAAATTTCTATTGATTTTGTGTGAATAATTGGGAGACTAGACATTCTGGTTTTGCTGGGTTAGTTCCAGTTTTAGATGAGATATCCTAAACATGGAAAATAAGTCAATTGATAGGGGTCAACCCACCTGGCTGGCAGCTGTACCCCAGGTCTGCATTTGTTGCTCATTATGTTTGCATGATATCTTGAATTCCTAATGTAGAATATCAGGCTCACTTAACAGTACCAGGATGGAACTATTGAAATACCTGCTGAAAGAATGGAAAATGAGGATGGAAAAGAAGTTCTGCTTTATTCTCCATTTTCTGACTGATAGATAAAGGGATGTCTTGTTGGGTACTAGATTTGGTCTACAAGAGTTAGCATTTTCTGTATCTATTTCTTGTCCTACAGTGACCATTAGCGTGTTATGTACACCTGATTTGGTTGCTGCAGTCTGTTGTTTGTTTGTGGTTTTATCACAATGTAAAAGTGCAATAGTGAGCACAAAGTATCTGGCATTACTGAAAGACGCTTCTTGATAATAATAATTAAAAAAAAACTCTTGCAAACATTTAGGTCCAATTATGGTGGGGGTGGGATTTCTCTCTGAAACTTTTATTTGTGTTAGTAAATGTATACAAATTAATACATCCATGCAGAAGATCTAATCACCTCATGAATTATGCAATCTTCTCAACTGGTGCTAATTGTGGAAGAAGATATAATCAGGCCTATTTAGAAAATCTGAGCTATCACGAGTCTCTGAATGGCAAATGTGATTAATAAAGAAAACAAATAAATAATGCATCTTTCAAATGAGATTCCATTCCTTTGCATAAAAGAATGTGAGCATTATCTGACTTCTTCTAATGAAATCATTCTGTGATCTCAGCCACTGAAAACAATCTTTTCCAGTAGGAAAATGATTTTTTTCTCACTCAAGGTGGAAACTCTTCAAGTGACCCACATTTTGTAAGCTAATAGGTTGAAAATAGACAGCAGGCCCCCTCTAATGCTCCTCTGTCTCTTATACTTTAATAATTAAAATATTATTAAAAATAAAAAATATATTAAGTAGCAACGAACCCAGACATGGGTGATGAATTTGGTAACAATCGTAAAGGCTTCATTTCATACTGTTTTGGATGGCATTCAATATGCTACTGAGGAAAAATGTTAAGATCTTTTGGAATACTAATAATGTTTAAGATGTGGCTAATTAAAATCAGGATATCCTGCTACTAATGTTGCCATACAAGAAAACACAATTTAAAAATGCAAAGATATAAATGCAGATGGAAGATGAAATGAACATGGTAAAGCTCAACAATGGAAGAGAAATGAATAAAATTAGCATTTTAGGCAGCAGAGAATTACAATGCCGTGGAATTGCCCATGTTCAGCCAAAGGATTATGCTGTTTACTACTAAAGACACAAAAAGAAAAAAAGAAATGGTGCTGTTTTTCACAGTCATAAAGAATATAGCAAGGACGGTACTAGGCTACAGTACAGTTAACGACCAACCAACACAATTTTTACCTCATGAAGGATCCTGTCATTTGGCAATTATCCAAGTTTATGCTCCAATCAGTGATGAAGAAGAAGAAGTTGAAAATTTTATAATTAACATCAATCTGAAACCAACAGAACATGCAAGCAAGGTGTGCCAAACCTTACCAGAGACTTGGAATCCCAAAGTTGAAAATAGTAAGGAGGACAACATAGCATGTCCTAGGAACAGAAGCAAGAGAAAGACTTATCACTTTCCGTCAATTCAAAGATTTGTTTAATACCAATACATACTTCAAACAACCAAAGTGATGCCTATTTACTGTACATAGATATCACAAGACAGAGTGTGCAGAAGCTGATATATTATTAGTACAAGAAGGCAGAAAAGCTTAGGGGTATGTGTATACTTATTTATTTATATCTCCAATGCCACAATAATTATTAATGACTTTGTGTGTGTAACTCTGAACATGTATTTGAACTTCCCCATGTTATAGCTGAGAGGAATTTCTGAAACACTTTCCCATCCAGCAGGAAAGGAGTGATAAAATTCTCTCAATATAAAAATTAAATAGGAATTACATACCCAATGTAATTATTTGCATATCAAACAAAGCATATTTCTTGTGCCTGTCTACATGCAGATATGATGTGGATGTAATTTCATGTTCCACAAAATAGGTAGTGAAGAGCTGGAAGCCACTTCTTCATCTGGGAGGAAAACTTTTCATGTGCATAAGCTACTTTTTAAAATAATCATTAGGTGTTTCATTTCTCCCTGTATTCTCAGTAAACATCTAGAGAAATATGGCTTCAGAGAAACCTTTGTGAGAGAGTGCAGAATGTGTGGCTGGAGTAAGGTTTCATTCCCTTAGTTTACCAGAGGCTTTCTGTTTGTGTAGGTCAATTGAAGTTTCCTGTTTTCTCTTTCCTGTCTTTGGAAACAGCTTGTCATCTCAAATATAAAACAACATTATGAGAATGAATAGGAGCTGAGCCAGTCAAGTCACCTGTCTGAGTGAAAGGGCAAAGGGCATTCTTTCCTCTGAAATTCCTGTAAAACTGGCAACCAGGATAGCTCATGGCACTTTTGACAATAGTTTGGAAGACTCAAGAAAGATAATACGGCAAACAGTTGCAACAGAGAGATCCAGGGCTTTGTTGCACGTATTGGCTTTCTCCCAGGGGTGATATTCAGCAGGTTCTGACAGGTTCTGGAGAACTGGTAGCGGAAATTTTGAGTAGTTCAGAGAACCGGCAAATGCCACCTCTGGCTGGCCCCAGAGTGGGGTGG